>JAEIFU010003345.1:0-29830 GCA_018904235.1 Lordiphosa stackelbergi | reverse complement strand
ATGAAAGATTTGAAACAGAAGCTGTAGTTTTAACAAAACTCCTAAGTCCACAACCACCTAACTCGTTTCGATCTAAAAAGGAAGTATGGAAAAATGAGTTGCTGGCGGATCCGACGTTTAATGAGCGAAGCAGAATAGATATCCTTACTGGTGGAGATTTGTTGGCAGAGATTTTAGTCCAAGGTCTGAAACAAGAAGGTACAGTCATTGGGCAACGAACAAAACTAGAATGGATTCTATCAGGGGCAGTGTTGATACCTGGGAACGCACGGATACAAACTGCAGTTAACTTGGAAAAAATTTTGGGAAATAGAGGAAATTTCTGAAACTACAACTACAACAGATAATGAGAAATGCATACAATGTTTGAAAAGACGACCACAAACGGTGTTGATGGAAGGTTTATTGTGAAAATGCGGGCTCAAGAGGATAAAGCATTGGGAGATTCAAGAAAACGAGCTATGGCGCGACTACAGAGAAAAAAAAAAAAAAAAAAAAAAAAAAAAATTTAAATTAGCAATACATTCAATTCATGGACGACTATCTTAATCAAGGACACATGAAGGAAGCAAAAGACTCCAGAACTGGAAGTCATTATGTGCCGCATCAACCAGTTATTAGAGAAGATAGTCTAACAACCAGACTTCGAGTGGTATATAGATGCATCTTCAAAAACGACAAATGGAAAAAAGTTTAAATGATATTCAATTAACGGGACCCCTATATACAAAAAACAATACTGTAAATTATAATGAAATGGCGGATATGGAGATTTGTAATTACTGCCGATGTCGAGAATATGTACAGACAAATATAAACACATAAGGATGACCAAGAATACCTGAGAATTTTGTGGAGGAGGGATATGAAAGAACACGTAAAAGAATAAAATTTGAAAACTGTAACATATGGAACAGCATCAGCACCATTCCTAGCTACAAGATGTCTGCTGTAGATATCAATAAATGTGAGGTTCCAACAACAAAAGAAATCATAAAAATGATTTTTATATGGATGACTTGATGACAGGGGAGAAAAAATATCTCAATGTATCAAGATTAAGGAGGAAACATCAAAAAGAACTAGAGAAATATGGGCTGCATCTTCGCAAATGGACGGCAAACGACAAGAGGATAACCACATCACTACCAGAAGCAATGAGTGAGAAATTATTTGAAGTCAATGCAGAAGAATCGGTGAAGACACTAGGACTAAAATGGAGTCCACAGAATGATGAATTCAGTTTTAACATCAACGCTACCGAGATGAAAACAATTACAAAACGAAAAACATTATCAGCATTGGCAAAAATATTTGACCCAATGGGATGGCTATCCCCACTAACAAACATCCAGAAACTATGGATATCAAAAATGAACTGGGACGAGATTCTAGATGAAACATTATCAAAAGAATGGATCGATTTTAATGGAAAATTGAAATCAATGGAAGAAATCAAAATTCCTAGATGGACAGGAGCAACCACTGATGAGCCACTTGAAATACATGGGTTTGCCGGATGCATCGGATTAGCTTACGCAGCTATATATATGGTAAAACGCAAACAAGAATAACCATAATCGCAAGCAAAACAAAAGTTAATCCAATAAAAACCGGAAAAACGCCAAAACCAAGGCTGCAAACCAGTCCTAAACTGAACCTTGAACCGGTTCGGTTCGGTTTTTGGGTCCAAAGAACCGAACCATGAACCGAACCCCTAATATTTTTGAACTCTCAAACCTGAACCCGGACCGACCGCTTTTTCAAAAATTCTGTGCGGTTCAACATGTTCAGGCATGTTCTCAATTCCAAAATCGAACGTAATTCTGCTTCGGATTTGTTTTTGTGTTCTGAATTTCGAATGAAATGGCTCTCCTTACTTTTGCATTTCACTGGAAGAAGCGAAAATTGCACTAGATACACACAAGAGAGAGACACCAGAATTCCAAGCGAAACTATCGAAAATGGAATAGTCGGAAATGAGAGAGGCTGATTTTTAGGTTTCACTATACGTTTCTGGACACATTAAACAAAAAAATCGTTATAAATCAATTAAAGACTAGAATGTCAATTAAAATTCACTAACAATTTCTAAATTTATCACAGAATTAATAAATATGATAAACATTAATAAACATCCAGAAACTGTAAGAGTGCAAGTAATTTGGCACTTACTTTCAATCCACCGACTAATAAGTATTACTATTCAAAACGAAAAAACTTGTTCGTTTTGGGTGTTGCGAGCACATGAATCAATTCCACTTTCCGAAAGGTTGCCGTGGAAGTGGAATTGAGAACATGCCTGATTATGTAGTTCTTTCATCAACACAATTGCTATAATCTGACTGCTCTCATTCAATAAGCTTTCCAATCCTGCGACATTCAGTTATCTGATTTATACTATCAATGTCGATTATGATGCGAATTTGGATCCAAAGCAGGAGAACTTTTGAATGACAACTGCAGAGCAGAACAGGATGCAACTATAAAGACTGTAATGTTGATAAAAGTTGCTCATGTGCATCAAAAAGCATTTCTTGATTTGGAAAATATTGTTTATTCGTATATATCGCCCAACAATTAAATAATCGACACCAAGAACATTTAAAGACCAAAATTATATTTGTTTTATTTAACTCTTTTCGATGCGCACAAACTCGTCGTCTAAAGCAACTAACTTCAAAGAAGCCAGCAAAAAGAAGTAATTCGACATAAACAATGGAATCGGAACTTTACAGTTAGATCTGTGCACATGCTGTTCACCTTTCTTCTATTTCATATGAATCAAGTGTGGCTTTTGCTTCTTGCCCATGTGAAGGTATAGGGATTAATAAGACTGCATATGGGCATTTTCAACACACCTCCTCAAAAGTTACATTGATTATTCAAAATTAAAAATTACAAAATCTTATAGACAAGTTTGCGCTTTCTGGGAAATACAATTCTCATGGTCCAACATTCGCTGCCAGGGATTAGGGAAAACCCAGAAAACCTAATCCGACCAATCAAAGTTAGTAGTAGTTTTACATTCAAATGTTATAATATTATAAATTTAAATTTACATTTAAAGTGACTTCATTCAATTATAGTCTTTAAATTAAATCATAAACTTCAAAACAAAATTATTTTAAAAAAAAATGTTAAGATTTAAATTTATTCATTCAGAGAGTCCAAGATGATTTCCTCAAACTAAGGAATCTTGCTGCAGGTAGCGGTTTCGTCAGGATATCAGCCAACTGCATATCTGTAGAAATATACTCAAGAGAAATTAGTTTCTTTTCAATTTGTTCTCTAGTAAATGATATTTAATATCTATATGCTTAGTTCTCTTTGTGGCAAGTGGGATTATTATTGGCTATACAAATACAACCCTGATTATCCTCATAAATTTTTTATTGGGTTAACTGACTCAAGCTTTACCTCATTCATTAAAGACTTCAACCAATAATGCTTACGGCCTTCAAACAATGCCATGTATTCTGCTTCAGTAGATGATGCAGCGACTGAATTTGGTTTCATTGTACTCCAACAAATTACACACGACTCAAACATTTTAAATAAATATCCAGTAGTACTTCTTTCTGTCTGTCTCACTTCCAGCCCCAATCAGAATCAACATAACCATTAATTATGTTCTCACAATTAACATTTTTTACAAAAGTTAATTTTAAACTGAGAAAATTTTTAAGATACCTTAGCACTCTTTCTAAGGCATTGCCATAGTTCACCATTATTATTATTGGTATATCGACTTAAGATACTACAATTGATGTACTCAAGTTCGGGCGTGTACATAACATGATGTACATTAAACATCCGATTAAACATCGGCAAGGTGCATCGTGTATTTTTCTTCTGATCCCAAAGCTTCATAATTTAGCTTGCTTGGAAGTGGTGTACTTACTGGATTGCAATCTTCCATATTAAATTTCTTAAAAACATTTTTAATATAAGCAGATTGGCTACATACAATCGATCATCTTGTCTGTCTATTTTTATACCGATAAAGTATCGAATGTCAAACAAGTCGGTCATTCTGAACTTGTTCATCAAATAAGATTTTGAATTTGGTCATTGTTGCAATATTTTTGGTGGCTATCACTAAAATCATCCACATACAGAAGTACATAAATACTTTAGAAACATCTCCTTTGTCCACTAAATAAATACAACGATCAACTGCTAAATTTACAAATCCAATATCTTTAGTACTTGTTCGGAAACTTCAAACCAGCATCTGGCTGCTTGCTTAAGACCGTAAATAGCCTTGTTTAGTTTGCAGACTGTGTCATTTCCATATGATAAACTTTGTGGAACCGTCATATAAATCTCTTCCCTTAAGGATACCATTTAAAAATGCTGTTTTGACATCCATATGATAAATTTTGAGGTCGAATTGGTTTGAAAGTGACAGAATAAATCGGAACTGGAAATCCAAAAAACTGGTGCAAATGTTTCATCATAACTGTTAAATATTCTTGCGTGAAAACCACGCGCAACAAGCCTTGGTTTGTATTTTACTAAATTACCTGTTCATCCTGCTTTTATCGTAAATACCAATTTACAATCAACAATGTTTTTATTATCAGTCTTTGTACTAAAGACCAAGTTCCATTTTGGAAATGAGAATTTAATTCTGTTGAATTGCTTTTTCCCCAATGAACCTCATCATTTCGATTTTTAATTTTCTCAAAGGTATTGGGAGTATTGTTAAAGAAAGAATGACATTCATTAAACACTTTTCTAACAATCTATAAGACATTTTTGGTCTGCCTTTTTATTCGTTCACCTGTCTGATTTCGTCATTCTGCATATTTTCCTGTAATGTATTTATTTTTTATCACCAGCATACTCAGCTGATCGGCATTGTCAAGATGTGTGGAATTTTCACTAGGCTGTATATCTGAAATATCAGATTTTTCACCCGCATTTAAATTACGGAGATCAGACTCACTATTTTCCATACTAACGTGTGGAAAATTCGACTCTTCACTTTCCATATTCGCATACGGAATATCAACTTCTTGTTCCACACTTTCATTATGAAAACAAGAATCTTCAACCTGTTTCGAACTGTCATGTTCAAACATAGAGTTCTTCCATCTGTTCCAAACCAACTTTTGAACACAGAGTCACCTGACTGTTTGACACAGTCATCCACAGACCTAGAATTTAAACATATTGCCTATCCACCACAACATCTCTAGCTGTCATAAATTTTCTCGTTTCCACATTCCACAATTTGAAACCATTTGTTCATACCCGACATATACTTTAGTCGATTTTTTAATTTAATTTTTAATTTAATTTAATTTCTAAAATTTTCCAATGCTATTATGTCCCAATCTCTCATGCCACAAGCGATACTTCCATTGGTGGAAATTTTTGATGTATATGCTCTAGGAGTCATTTTAAATTTTACAATTGGTACGTTATACTCACATGCTCCATTGATTACCATTTGACCATTCTTTGTGACTTTCACACCTCCTGCGTTAAACTTATGGTCATTCCAGCGTCCTGCATTTCTTTACTGATAATAAATTAGAGAGGAATATCCTTGCAGAATAATACATCCTTCAATGTTATCTCATTATCAGAATTGCTAAGTCGCACAATTCCCCTTAGCAGTAGCATGGATAAATTCTCCGCATGGATAAATTCTCCGCGCTTATAATCGCAATCTCGACAGGTGTTTCCAAATGTAAAGTCAGCAAACAGAACTTATCTTTTATTATATGGTCTGACGCTCCTGAATCCAAAATGAACCCTACTTCTCCCTTCCTTCACATGATCAACTCCTTTCATCATAAATGCAAACCCACGCGTTCAGGACTGCTTTTCATTCTCCTTATTTTGATTAACTGCGTTTCTCTTAAAAGCAAAACAATCTTTCTTTATATGCCCCTGTTTACCACAATGAAAACTATTTTGGTTTTGGCTTAAATTTATTTTTGAAAACCTTTTTGTTGCTTTTATTATTTTTTTGGCATTTTCTCGCTCTTTATAACGAACAGCCTGCAACACCTTGACCTTGTATCCTTACAGAGATTTTTACTTTATTTCATGGTCAAAGAAGCGGGTTTTTACAAACGCCAGTGTTAGGTTATTTTCCGACAAAGTTTCAATGGCGTTTGTAACACCATCATAAGTTGAAGGAAGAGTTAAAAGAACATGGACACTTTGTCCATTTCATCTATCTTTGCTCTTGAGGCTATTAACTCAGTTATCAAATCATCAAATATCTTAAAATGATTGACAAGTGGAGTAAGTCGTACAATACTGCTTTCGTAAAGAAAGCTGTGATGTAAGCTCTTGCGCTCGTAAATAGCATCCAAATTTAAAATTTTCTTGGCATTATTTTACTGTTTGCAAAAGAAAGGAACGAGTAGCTCAAGTACTCATTATAATGCTTTTGCATTTCTCTCTCCCTTTCCCACTCATCTGTAATTCTTTCTGGCTCTTGTCAATCACTTAATAACTCATTTTCTGCCGAGAGCGATCTAATACGAATTGCATACAGAATACTTTTCACCGTCAAACGGTTTTATATTCCTTTTGCCCTTATCCAATTTTGCAACACAATTACGCCGTTCAGTGAAAGTCCTGTATTTCTCAAGAAGCGCTCGAATTTGCTTACTCCAGCAGAAAAACGTTCGCATAGAATGAAATTTCTGAATCGCTCGAATTCCTGACTCCAGAAATTGGCTTAATTCCGGGTACTACACACACATGTACACTTTTCTGTTGAAATTTCTTCGTCCGCTCTGTCCACTTTTGCGTAGGCGATCAGCACGCACATATATGTATGTACGGCCACACACACTCATATATCAATGAGCATAAAAAATTGTATGCAATTAATTGTAACTTTTCTTTATTTTTCAAATAGATTTATTTCACACAGCCAACACTTTTGTATTTGATAATTGCCGTTATCCACAACTTTAATTTATCACACATAAAATGCACAAGATTGTTTTGAACTGATTTTCTTTTTCTTTGTTAGAAACTCAGATTATTTAATTGTTTTGTGTCTGGGCCCATAACCTATTGTTTATTCGTATATATCGCCCAACAATTAAATAATCGACACCAAGAACATTTCAAAATTATATTTGTTTTATTTAACTCTTTTCGATGCGCACAAACTCGTCGTCTAAAAGCAACTAACTTCAAAGAAGCTAGCAAAAAGAAGGAAGCCGACATAAACAATGGAATCGGAACTTTACAGTTAATTCCAGGTGCACATGCTGTTCATCTCTTCTATTTCATATGAATCAGTGTGGCTTTTGCTTCTTGCCCATGTGAAGTGCATAGGATTAATAAGACTGTATATGGGCATTTTCAACAGAAATGACCAAGTTACCTCAATAGATTTCTTGCTTGTTGTGCTGCACAAACTCTAAATTTAGTAATTAACGATTTTTTTAAAGGGAAAGTTTGACATTAGTATACTATAGAGTTCCCATACTTCTACGTACTCACACTATATGAAATCTTTTGCTTATAGAAAAATTTAAACAAAAACTATTGCTCGATTGTGAAACGCGATGGAACTTAACTTGCCAAAATGTGCTAACGTTTACTAACAACATGTATTCTGACCTAAAATCTTTCAATTGAAAACTGCAGGATTCACAATTACTACTAAGTGATTTTAATTCCGCTGGCTTTTCTTTTCGAGCAATTGTTGTTTTGATTATTTCTATAAACTTTGGATAAAATGCCTTTATAATAAGCTCAGTGTCAATATTGGCTGCAGTTATTTTACACCCGAGTTTTTTAACTTTGTCAACTTCTGCTAAAGCTCAAAAATAAATTCTAATGAGAGTTTTCAAAATTCAATTTTAAATGAATCAACTTTTGATTGCAAGGAAGAGAAGTTTATGAAAGCCATAGAAAGCAATGAACGAATATCAAATATAAAATCTGTAAGTGATGTTAGAGATTCCTTCCATTTGACAAATGTTTCAAAATTTTGAAAAGGTAAAAAAAAACGAATACTTAAAACAAATTGCCTCAACTATACTTGATGTTCCAGCAACTTAGGTATCAGTTCAACGAGCCTTTCCAACATATAAGTTTGATCATTCTGATCTAAGAGCTAGTGAAGCTAGTTAAACAGCTCACAGCCAAACAAATATACATTTATAAACCGAAACTATTCATTTGTTCACGCGAACTGGGTTCGAACCGAAACCTTGGGTTCAGGAGTTCCAAGAACCGGTCCGCGAACCGAACCCTTGCTTTTACAACGGGTTCGAACCCCTGACCGAACCTTCAGCAAAAATTTTAGAGGTTTGCAGCCTTGGCCAAAACTAGAACTATGTGCAGCGCATTTATTGGAAAAGCCACAACAAAGTGCGCAGCTACTATACCAGTGGCAAAGAAAATATACGCCAGGAGTGACTCAACCATTGCGTTCGTTGGATAGCAAACAGCAGAAATAAAGACAAATTTGTCCGTTCGAAAGTGGAGCAACACAACAGTCTGGCACTGTGAAACAATTTGGAGACACGTGGGATCAAAAGAATATCCTATTATTGATTTAGGGAACCAGAGGTGTTCAACCAGACAAATTGTGCGGGCTGGTACTCTTGGTGGAGAGGACCCGATTGGCTGAAAAATAAAGAGGAGGAATGGCCAGAGAAGAAAGAGGTTACAAGAATCAGCTGAGTTTGATTATATCAAAGGAAGACAACATTCTAGACGAACTAGAAATGAAATACAGCAACATTGGAAAACTAACGAGGATTGTGGCATACATGGCGGTTTATTAGACGATGTAGAAAAAAGGACAAAACGGGAAAAACTGACTTCACAGGAAATTAAAGTTAGCAAGATGTAGAATCATAAAGCAGCATCAAAACAGAGAATATTTTTGAGGAAATTGTAAGTACATGAGAAAAACTTGAAATTGAAACTAAAAGCAAGTTGGCACCGCTACAATTCGTTTCTGGATAAAGATGGAATTATAAGAGTAGGAGGCAGACTACAATTCTTCCAAACTACACTACAATCAGAAACGTCCAATAATAATTAAAAAGTCACATTTGGAAAATCTGATAAGTCGACAAACACACATGGAAACGTGTTACATGGAGGAAATAGAGTAACAGAGGCACGAATTAGACGAAATTTTTGGATATTCGGATTGAAAAATATTATAAAAAGGATAATACATCAATGCACGAAGTGTGTAAACACCGACAATCTACCACGCAACAGATTATGGGTCAAATACCAGAACCACGAGTGACAGTGTCGCAACCATTCAGTCATATGGAGTCGACTATGCTGGGTCCGAACATGCGAGTGTCCAAAGGAAGAGGACAAAATCATACAAAGGCTACATTGCAATTTTTATTTGCATGAGTACTAAGGCAATTCATCTTGAAGCGTAAGCGATTTAACTACAGAAGCATTTATAGCAGCATTTAAAGATTCACAGCAAGAAAAAGGAAATGCATCCACATATATTCGACAACGGAACAAATTTCGTAGGAGCCGAAAGAAAATTGAATGCGGATTTTATGGAAGCGCTACAAAAGAATTCTGTAGCACCACGGCTAGTTGATGAAAAAGTTGAATGGCATTTTATCCCGCCGGCAAGTCCCCATTTTGGAGGAATTTGAAGTTGGCGTTAAATCAGTAAAACATCACTTAACGAGAGCGTGCTACAAATGGCTCTTACCGATTCCTCGATATACCCATTACTCATGAAAAAACATGTTTAACAGTGCTACTGTGTGGTCCTTAGGTGGCCATCCGAAAAGTAGCTAAACATTTTTTTAGGGTGGGAGGTGGTAGCGGGGGGCTGTGGTTGACTTTTTTGCTCATAACTTGTGAACTGTTCATCCGGTTTTTACCATTTCTTCGGCAAATCGATTTATTTTGCTAATTACTAACTATCTCTAGAAGGTACGAATTGTCTCTTTAAAACTGTGTAGAAATATACGTTTTTTTCCAAATTACGGGGCGGGAGGGGGCGTGGCCAAATTTGAAAACAAACTTGATCTGCGTGCAGATAAAAGAAGCATTTGTCCCATACATGTCAAACCTCTATCTCTTACCATCTCTGAGATCTAGGTGTTCAAACAGACAGACGGACAGACGGACGGACGGACGGACGGACAGACGGGGACAGACGGACAAGGGGTCTATATCGACTCGGCTGTTGATGCTGATCAAGAATATATATATTTTATATGGTCGTAAATGATTCCTTCTGCCTGTTACATACATTTGCACGACTTTAGTATACCCTTTACTCTACGAGTAACGGGTATAATAAAAGAGTAATAGGTGACAGCACGCTGACATGGCGAAGATGAGTACATTATTGGCACAGATCGATGCGATTTTAAACTCAAGACCACTGTACCCAATCGACTGTAGCAACGAGCTCGACGACATTCCTAACACCCGGTAATTTTATTATTGGAAGAGCTTGCTAGACATTTCAGAAGACGTGGACGAAAACAGTGTCATCACTTGATCGTTGGAATTTGCTTTCAAAAATGACAAATCACTTTTGGCAAAATGGGAAAGATGAATACTTGGTTACTTGGTTACAATTTACAGAAATGATTGAAATGGCAAAAAGAAACGGTTAACTTGGAAAAAGGACAAATAGCTCTAATAAAAAGTGAGAACACAAGTCCAACAAAATGGGCTACTTGGAAGGATTGAAGAAACACATCCAGGAAACGACGAGAAAGTTGGAGTTGTGTCTATCAAAACACAAAATTGAGTTATAAAGAGACCAATAACAAAAGAATGCCCACTGGAAACAGAGAAAGAAGAAATAAAACGGAAGCACAGTTCAGAAACAATTAAACCAGCCGTATTAATTACATGTCTACTGTTATTTACGCTAACAAGAGGTGTAGCATCGTCAAACATAACAACTGAAGAGAAAAATGAGGTTATATCATTAAAAAACAACACAATGATATATCTGGACAACCTTGGGTTAATGGATATAGTATCATCCAAGTGGAACATGATCATATACTACAATTTGGATTCATATAAAACAGAAATGATTCAGATCGAGAAATACATCGTGGAATTAGGAATCAGCTGTCAATCATTAGTGCTATTTGAAGGAGCATGCAAAATAATGGTACTAACAATGACAAGCAGATATAAGCAACTTAAAGCTAATAATGAACTAATGTTTAAAAACAACAGACAAAAAATGAGCCCCATTTGAGTTTTTTGGAACACTACACCACATATTAATCGGAACATGGATGCTGAGGATAGAGATATGACCGAGTCAAACGTTCAAAATATATTTGAAAATCAACAAGACTTAGAGGAGCTGTATAAAAATAAACATCAATAATCGACTCGACACTTAACATCATAACGAAAACCACCGAAGAAATATCAATCAGTTTAAAGCAATGGATGGAGAAATAAAAAGATTGCAGGATGAAATAAGAAGAAATCAATATGTCAATAGAATGTTTTAATATATCAAATAGTACTATCACAAATTGAACAATTGATGGAAAAACTGTGAAAAAACACAATCATCAATAATTAACCTTCTGATCGATTTAAATCATGGACGAGTCAACCCGCAATTGCTAAAACCATTACAGATAAAGCAAGAAATCAGCATGATAAAAGAGAAACTACCGCCAAAACTACAACTTCCGGGAGCAATAACTGGGACGGAAATTCGTGAGATTTATAACCTCATGACTGCACAAGCTATCATTGTTGATGAAAACAGGATCGCAAATAAGAGTTATGGACTTTTAAAAAAATCAAAGCCAAATAGGTGTCCTAGACCCTTTGGAGGCACCCCCATATCCGAAATTTGAGTGAGCAATCCAAAATCAGGATAAACTTTTATTTTCACACTTTAAATAAAAAATCAAAATAACTCTTATTTTTATTTAAAAAGTTGAAAATAAGAGTTTTTTTCTCAATTTTCTTTATTTTAAAAATTGAAAAATAAAAATTGATTTTGAATATCTTTTGAACCAATCGGTGGATTTTAGAAGTAGACATATATCTGTGATCTATGTTTCAATACCTTTCCATTGATACATCACATGTCCCGAAGGACTAAAATTTATAGATACCAAAATTTTTATTGATTCAGTGCCACTTTCATATACATATCGCTCACTTATTTCAAGTCTGTCATAACTCAATCAAGTAAGAAAGTTGTACTGTAACATACTCTCCATAAAATTGCAATTTTTAATTTGGATGTAGAAATATTTGCTGTGTTTGTACTCACTTGTGTAAAATTTTCAAATTGATGTATCTAAACTTTCCATATGAGATGAGAATATATCGTTATAAGTATCATTTGTAAATTCATATTAATGCAAGAGCATCATATCTCAGTTGTCCTGGCAGTCGTTATTGCACATACATATTACTTCGCTTTCAGTTAAAACATATTTTTCCTGCTGCTGACTGTGAAAATGAGATGTCAAAGGAATGCACATATAGGCTAATTGAAGTCTAATTAAATTAGTTCGAAATTGACTATCAAACAAGGAAGACTTCCAATAATTCGTTTAAGCACGGTGTTTACTATTTTAGTGTAGACTCACCACACAGATGGACCCAGTTTCATCTCAAGTATCCTATCCGTCAACAAGTCAGGTTAATTACTCCACAAAGCATTCTCAACAAATTTAATAATTCAATTGAGGCGGCCTCTGGGAATAAAAAGACAGTTGGGGAAGATGTGATCCTGAACTTAATCTTGCAATAACCGAAATAGGCGCATACTCCCCAATCCAATTGATATAAGAGAGAATATCATGAAGTATTGGGAGGACAAAAGTCTATGTATCCTCGGTATCAATTGGCGAAAGTGATCCATTGGGTGTGCCAGCAACCCAAGTGTCAGTTGAGAGGGCATTTTCTGCTTTAAAATTGGTCATGTCTGACTTGAGGTGCAACTTGTCCTCATATTCTATAAAAATACTGTTCATAAAACTGAATAAAGAATGCGATAAGCATGCTGAAAAAAATCATTGTCATTGCATTTTTGGTTTTCAGATACTATTCACAAATGTGCTGGTAAGCACTCCTCGAACGAGAAATAGACTGATTTTAAGATGTACTCTGTGTATCTATTTCGCAATTTGCAAACATTAATATACGTGTTTTATATTTCTGTTTCTATTGAATTTACTTTCCAATGAACCTTTTACAGAATTTACAGGTAGCCTTAGAGTCATTGCTTAAAATGGCTTGAGCTATGAACTGAAAACTTGTTGTGTAGGATGGCAATTATAAAGCAAGCCGAACCAAAGCCGGTTTAACTAGTTCAAAAGTGTGAAAAGTGTTCATCATAGCTCGTCACCGGTTAAAAGGTGATATGTTTTCCGAGGTAATCACGAAGAGATCCTTTTTCAAAACTTCTTCAAAATTCTTCTTTAAGCGTTTTTTTTTTTTACTTTTTTTTTTATTTTTTTTTTCTTTTTTTTTTTTTTTTTTTATTCACCCAGGAGTCTTCCAATGTATATAAA
Organism: Lordiphosa stackelbergi; assembly: GCA_018904235.1. Classification (NCBI taxonomy): domain Eukaryota; kingdom Metazoa; phylum Arthropoda; class Insecta; order Diptera; family Drosophilidae; genus Lordiphosa; species Lordiphosa stackelbergi. The sequence continues at coordinate 16,313 of JAEIFU010003345.1, read as the reverse complement.
CTCATACCTATACTATTTGAAAAAGCATGGACAAACTATCATCGCTCAGTTGAAGGCCGATTATTTAATTTATAATTTCAATACGGACGCCTGTGCTAATACCGGCCATTCAGCTTAATTTATGTACCCGCCAAAGTAATAAACATTTCCTCTGCCGAGGAAATTGGGTATGGAAAGCAGCATCAGACAACTCCTGTGAACTAGCAGCTCTCAAACAAAGTATGGAACCCGCATGTGAGTTTCAGGAAACGCTTGAAGAAAATGTATGGGTTGAACTAACTACTCCCAATACGTGGCTATACAAGGCGTTCAATGAGACCGTACTAGAATGGACATGTGGAAACCATAATAGTCAAGCGATGAAAATCCCCGCTCAAGGAATACTTAAGCTTCGCCGAGGCTGTATTGCTCGCAATGGAAAACATCTTCTAACAGCAGCTCATGACATCACCACCGAAGACGTCGTCCACAATAAAGCAGCACCAGTTATAGTCTTAACAAGTAAAATTAAATCAGAAAAAATAAAGCCTATGGTAACGAAATTAATAAACAACACCTATGACATAATGAAATTAAGAGAATTCGTAGATGAGCAAAAATTAGAAAACATTAAGCTAAGAGGGATAAATGTTCACAACGCAAGTGGTCACATTTCGTTTTGTTTAATGTTAATTGGATTGTCAGTTCTAGGTATTTGTTACGGAGTACAAAAATGTAAAGAAAAGAAAAACAAAATAAAAATCGAATTTGGAACTCCACATAATGTAGCGTAAAATATATATTATAAAAAAAAATGCTATACATTAATTGCAATGCAAATTAATTAATAAGGTATATGTATGTCATTAAGGCCCCCCGCAAAATGTTTATAAATAAACATAGTAACCCTCGCATTTAACACAAGAAGACGTTACAAATATGACTTCTTGAAACCACTTGAAAATGACACACTTGAAAAGGTCGAATTAGGTAGAGGAGAACAGTCCTTTCCCACGCCTACGAGCACATCTGTTCAAGAGGGGAAATGCGTGACAAGAAAGGATAAATAACCACATATTGTATTGATTTAGTAAGCAAGAGCAACACCACACTATCTTTAACAAGCATGTAAGATGATCAAGAAAGAGATGTAATACAATCTAATAACTAAGTATATAAGAAACAAATGTATCACATGTATTGAATAAGGACAAGAATAATTATAACTACAGTTGTCTCATGTATTAGGTATATAAGTTTTGTCTATAAAAACCAGCAACCGAACCTTAATAAAGATCAGTTCCTAACAGTATCGCGATTGTGTTATTAGTTAGGGATTCGGCAATTGTGCGAATACTTGCTTGAGTCACTGAGCTGTACGAGCTGCTCTTTGATTTAAAGTAATAAGTTGCACAACAACATTTTGCAGGTGTGCTATTAGTTGAACTTTAAACTGCGTGGCATTTTGTATAGTTTTTTAATTATGACGAAGATTATTCCAACTGCGAACAGCATATATAAAGAAATGTCTTTCAGAACTAGCTAGCTTGCATCTCGGGCAGATTATATTATGCGTTCTTCTTGACGCACAGAATTTCAACATCTCATATAGATAATGAGGTTCATTTGAGAAAATTATTTTTTGTAGCATTATCAAAGCTCGTAGGGTTGTCCAGGATTGTAGAGAAAGATCGAATATTTTTATTGCGTCAGATATTCTATCGAAGCGGTTACGATCAAATATGTATCTAGCGATATTATTTAACGCTACTTTGAGTTTGCGCTGGCTGCTTGCGTCACAGTTACCTATGACTTCAATGCCATAAAAAAGTTGAGAAGTCAAGTCTTAATTTAGATGGTATGAAGTTTTTGGTAATATACAATTGTCTGAGAAGTGCGTACATTTTTCCGTCAGCATCAGAGATGTGATCGTTCCAATGGATGACTGACATGTAACTGGACATCATCGGCATACATATGTATTTCACAGTCAGACAGGACAGATGGCAAGTCATTAACATATACAGAAAACAGAAGTGGTCCTAAGATCGATCCCTGTGGAACCCCACGTTTCAGGACTGGGTTTGTTGAAGAGGCAGTCTGTGTGGTAATTAGTTGTCGTCGATTCCAGAGATATGATTGAATTAGGCTAACTGCAGATCTAGAAAAACTGTACATTCGACTTAACTTAGTGCACAGTATCTCGTGGTTCACAGTGTCAAACGCTTTACTGTAGTCTAATAGAGTCAATAATGTTACGCTGCCAATGTCAGTTTGTTTCCAAATGTCTCCAGTCACCTTTCAAATCGCCGTGGTGCAGCTTCTTTTTGTACGAAATCCTGATTGCTTGTCATTAAATAGTTCGTTTTTGGTCATGATTTCGTTCATTTGGATCGCCACAAGACGCTCAAGAACCTTTGATAAGAAGGGAAGTACAGATATTGGTCTATATTCATTAGAAGTTTTAGGGATCGGAATTACTTTGGCAACTTTCCACGAGTCTGGGAAAACTGAGGTCGTCAAGACAGTATTGAAGACGTAAGTTATGTACGACAGTAGCTTGGGTAAAATTATTTTAATAAATTTGGGGCTAATGTCATCTGAACCAGTAGCATTTGATTTCAGGGTTTCAGGGTTAGCGTCAGTATTAGGTAGAGCCATTGGCTTTCCTATACCTAATTCTTTGAAATATTTCCAAGTCAGCCTATTAGTCGTTGCATTTTTGAATTTGTCATTATAATATTTGCGTTTAGAGGTAATTATTAGTGTGAGTACAGCTTTTCTTAGGTTTTTGTATTGCAATTGTAGCTGGGCAGTCTTAAACCTTTTCCATTTGCGGAAAACCGTATCTCTTAGACGAATGTTCTTTTTATGTCACTGGTAAACCAGAGTTTATCAGTATGTTTGCATAGTTTTCGTCTTAAAATTTACAAATTTTAATGATGAGATATCAGCGTACCGTTTGACCAATTTTACACAGGACAGATTAGTCGAAGGCAGTTTAAGTTTGCTGGCTACCTTAGGAAATCAAAACATCAGGCTCAGTCAGGGGAGGAAATTTACCGACATGGATAAATTTATTGCTAGCCAGAACATTTAAGCCGTCACAAGTAGCCGCTACACCAACAAAGCGCTTGTTATTATTGACACGCTTCTTCTTCTGTTTATTTCTAATAGTTACGATTGGTGACTTGGAGTTTGAGGCAGCAATTGAAGAAAAGAGTTGTCCATCAGAAGGGCCAGTAGCAGCAAGTCGATGCTGTGGCTGATTATATGATTTGTTAGTCAACGAAGCAGCAGCAGAATATGAAGAAAGTCCATGGGGAGGGTTACTGACCGGGCCTGGCTGCAGCTGGAGCTGGGTAGCAGCAGACTTAGGTTTACGCGCAGCCTTGCCATTCTCTTTATTATATGTTCTCTTTATTAAGTATGGTCCAAAGGTCTATGGAGCACCATAAAACAGCTCACTAACCCGCAGAGGAAAGACCAAGTTATGGTCTCTTTTGGAAACAACACGCCCGCAAATCTGACCAAGTGCGCAACTGCTTTCAATCGGCAATTTACAATACACCCACGAAGGTCCTACCAAAAGTTCCCCCTAAGTGATGAAGAACCGAATACGTTTGAACCCGCTGAAGCTATGGCAGCCATCAAAAACGCCAAACCATCCAAGGCCATCGGACCTGACGGACTGGCAACAATAATGCTAAAACACCTCGGACCAAAGTCCCCCCCCCCCAAGTTTACAAAATAGGAGAACCGGCAGAATTGTTCCAATCCTCAAACCAGGTAAACTAGCGGACCAAGGCACTTCGTACAGTGCAATAACTCTACTCTCACCGGTAGTTAAAATCCTCAAAGCCCTCCTACCCACCTTGAAGGAACACCTTGTCCCCGCCTAACATCAACATGGGTCGGGGTCATAGCACAAAGACTATGGAGCTTGCAACCACAATCAAAGCCGGGACTTAATAGCGAACGTCCTCACGAAAGGATTATAGGGTGGCACTGGACCCATCTCGGCATTTGATATGGTAAGCCACACCACACTCCTTCAAGACATCATGCAAATTACACAAGATTTCTCGACAAATATCTCTGGGGAGGTCGGCGTAAGGGGTCGGCTGGCTTACTATCCCAGGGTACCCTACATTGCCAACCTTACCCACACCACCTAGGTGAGAAAAGACTGTCGAGACTGACTAATCCAAAAGAGAACAACTCTCATAGCGTTCTCAGGGCGCGCAACACCCGAACATTTAGACTTTGCCATAACAAAAAAGGAAAGTTCCACAAAACTTGGTAACTGCAGAAGCACTCGCAGATTTGTCACGTCAGACCATTCTCCAATTATTTTCACCCCTTCTAGAGTGCCCTCAAATCAGAGAGTATCCTCGGAGACTGACATGACACAAGACAAACTGGTTCAAATACAAAAAAAATATATCAGCAGTCGCATTAAACTGATCGCAACCATCAACAGCGAAGAAGAAATTGAAACCTCAGTCCAAGCCCTAAGCTCAATTATTACCGCAGCTGCTTATCACTCGAACCCACAAACAACGACAACAACACCTAAGCAAGATCGTAGATTAACGAGCAGCTACATAGACCGGCTGGTCACGGAGAAGCGGCGTGCCAGAAGAGAATGGCAGAGCAATCGGTCGCCAGCTGCAAGGACTTGCCTGCGACATACAGAACGCGTACTCCACAAAGCACTCGAAGCAGAGGAGCAGTTAGCCCATAGACGCTACATCGAAAATTATCGCCCACAAACACCAAATTCCCCTATGGAGAGCACATGCAAGCATAAAGCCACCTGCTAAGGTAGACACGCCTTTGAGGGATCTGAGAGGAAGATGGGCCCGCAGCGACGAAGAAAAGGCAAATGTTTTCGCACTTCACCTAAGAAATGTTTTCCAGCCGAACCCACCAACTAATGCATACGCACTGCCATTGATTCCCAATGCCGCACAGACTTGCCCAATCAAAGTTCATTCGCTTGAAATAAAAAATGTTATCAGAGAACTTAATCCTAAGAAAGCACCAGGATATGATCTTATTACGCCTAAAATGATCATGGAACTTCCAAGTCCTGCCATTTCATATATATCAAGAATCTCTAATGCTGTACAGCGAAGTGGATACTTTCCAACTCAGTGGAAGAAATCTACAATCATAATGATTCCGAAACCAGGAAAGGATAAAACTCAAGCGTCATCATATAGACCCATAAGCCTTCTACCTTGCCTATCAAAAGTATTTGAGAAGATCTTACTTCGCAAAATTGATACGCATGCACAAAATATAATTCCTTCACATCAATTTGGGTTCCGAGCAAAACACGGGACCATTGAGCAAGTCAACCGTTTAACTTCGGATATTCGGACGGCGTATGAGCACCACGAATACTGCTCCGCAATTTTCCTAGATGTTGCCCAAGCATTTGACCGCGTTTGGTTGGACGGTCTTATTTATAAAATTAAGACACTGCTTCCCCCAAATACTCACCAACTCTTAGAATGTTATGTCAGCAACAGAGTATTCTCTGTCCGACAAAATGAGTACACAACGGAAGAGTTCACCATTGGAGCCGGAGTGCCACAGGGTAGCGTTCTCGGTCCTTTTCTGTATGTATTGTACACTGCAGACATCCCTACAGACCCCCGACTAACAATATCCACATTTGCGGATGACACGGCAATTCTAAGCAGATCACGATGTCCAATTATCGCATCAAGACTTTTGGCAAGCCACCTAGCTAATGTGGAGGAGTGGCTGGCCAACTGGCGCATAAAGATCAATGAGCAAAAGTGTAAACACGTGACGTTTACACTCAACAGAAACACCTGTCCCCAGATATCCCTAAACGCGACCTTGATACCCCAATCAAACGATGTTGTATACCTTGGAGTACACCTCGACAGACGGCTCACCTGGCGCAAACACATAGACTCGAAAAACTTCAAATAAAGCTAAAGGCCAACAGCCTTCACTGGCTAATTAACTCCCGTTCCCCTCTAAAACTGGAATATAAAGTATTACTGTACAAAAGCATCATAAAGCCAGTCTGGACTTATGGCTCGCAACTATGGGGAAATGCCTGTGCGAGCAGTGTGGACATTCTTCAAAGATCACAATCAAGAATTCTTAGAACACTCACTGGAGCGCCATGGTACATTCGCAACGAGTGTATCCACAACGACCTAAGGATCCCATTGGTCGAAACTGAAATACAGCACCTGAAACGCAAATATTCCGAGAAGCTTCTTGCGCACCCTAATGAACTTGCACAATCTCTCACCCTGCAAGCAACGCATTCTCGTTTCAGAAGAAAAGACCTACCAACCCAGCGACTGAATTAAAGGGCCGGGATAAACCACCCCCAAGAGGGGATGGTTTTATAAGAGTTTCTAGATTAAGATTTGAAAACTTATTGTTAGTCTCATTAAGAGAAGATTCAATAAAAAAAAAAAACAAAAAAAAAAAAAAAAAAAAATGTACAAGAGTATCTAACTCTGACTGGTGCATTGTAGAGTAGGAGATGTGTTCTCCAACTTAAGCCAACTCTAAATGTTAACTGGGGGCTGTAAGGGTCTTCAAGGGTCTTCGGTGCCAAAGGCAAACGCCAGAAAGAATATATATTCTTGATCAGCACTAAGAGCCGAGTCGAAATAGTCATGTCCTTCTATCCACATGACCAGCGGTCTGTCTGTCAAAGAAGGTAAGAGCTAGAGGTTTGCGACGCTTAGAAGGCATCATGTCCGACCACGTAAAGTACATATGTATATTCTTGACCAGCATGACGAGCTGAGTCAATTAAGCCTGTCCGTCTGTCTGTTTCTACGCGAACTTATAACTTGTTTTTGTCTTTAACAGGCTATAACTTTGCCAAATAAACTGATTAAAATGCCATAAAAATCACAAAATTAAATCATATGTTAGACTATATGCTCAGATGGCGAACATATTAATCCAAGAACCGCGCTGACCTGAAGGGGTTGATTTATTTTGATAAAAATGCTATAAATCGAAAAATGTCTCTCTTTAGAGGTCAATTCAGACACTTACAGCTGTACTTATGTAGCGCCTTTGATTTGAAATATATTGATATGTGCTTTATCGCAAATAGCTCATAAACTCACATATTTATGCCTAGTGTGGCCTCCATAAGTCCGAGAGTGCCAAAAATTCAACTTTTTCGTTTTTCCGCCATATCTTGGAAACAAGAGCTGATGGAGTTAAACCGAAACCAGTTTTGGAATCAGTGAGCATAATCTTATCATATTTTTAAATCTACAGGGCTGCAGCTCACAAAGTTGGTCATTTTGTTGGCCTGTGTATTAGTAACATCTTTACTTCCAAAAAGGAAACTTTAACATAAATTTTGTAAACCATTGAAAATAAATCGTCATTTTAATGCCCGTTGTTTTATCTGTGGGAGATATGAGGTATTTCCCAATTTGCGGGGGAGCCAATATTAAAAACAAAAGAGACAGCAAAGCTAACCTCGTCTGTGCCGAAGTTTAAATACTTTTGAGCTCGCTTCAACGGTTAGTGATTTTGATCAAACTTCTCAGATCAGATTAAAAAGAGTGCGTAAGTTAAAGTCGGCTCTTACCGACTTCGAAATACCCGTTACTCATGAAAAAACATGTTTAACAGTGTTCCTGCGTTCCTTAGTGTTACCATCCAAAAACTATCTTTTAAAGGTACAAATCGTCAATCTTTAAAACTGTAGGAGATATAACGTTGTTTCCAAATTTCGGGGGCAGGAGGGGGCGTGGCCAAAATTTGAAACGAACTTGATCTGCGTGCAGATAAAAGAAGCATTTGTCCCATACATGTCAAACCTCTATCTCTTACCAAGTCTGAGATCTATCTGTATGAACACAGACACCTAGGACGGACGGACGGACGGACGGACAGACGGACAAGGCTAAATCGACTCGGCTGTTGATGCTGATCAAGAATATATATACTTTATATGGTCGGAAACGATTCCTTCTACCTGTTACATACATTTGCACGACTTTAGTATACCCTTTTTACTCTACGAGTAACGGGTATAATGACGGAAATAACTAAATAAATAAAAAAAAATAGAGGAAAGCTAACTTCGGCTCGACCGAAGTTTATATACCCTTGGAGCATGATATATATCTGCCAGTTTTTTATATGGCAGCTATACGATATATTTATCAAACTCTCTAAAATTGTGTTGAGACAGATAATATTTATAACTGAAACGTACAAACACGCTACCATTGAAAACAAAAAAGTTTTTCTCACTAGAACTAGTTTTTCAACCGATCATTCATATGGCAGCTATATGCTATAGTCATCCAATTTGGATCAGACTTGACAGAACTATGTGTGAGCATATCATATTGATCAGTAACGAGTTTGGGAGTGATAGCATTGAAAACCAAAAAGTTTTTCATACTAAAACTTTTTTTCAGATCTTTCTTATGTATGGCAGCTATGCTATATAGTTGCCCGATTTGCATAAAACTTGCTGAAATGATGTGAAAGCATAAAAAACTTATAAATACGAGGTTTGGTAGCGATAGCATTGAAAACAAAAAAGTTTTTTTTACTTGAACTACTTGAACTGCTTTGAAACAGTCTTGTCTCCCACAGATTTGGAATGAATCTTATATTATTCCACTTCATAAAAAAGGGTCCCGTTTGAATGTCGAGAATTATCGAGGCATTGCAAAGCTTTCTGCTATCCCAAAACTGCTTGAGCAGTTGATCACCTCCCAACTGCAGCACCTATGTAGCAACCTCATATCTCCTTCTCAGCATGGTTTTGTTAAACGTCGATCGACGATGACAAATCTTCTTGAGTTTTCATCACTAATAAATCGCAGTTTTCAGTGCCGGTCACAAACTGATGTCGTCTTTACTGATTTTAGCAAGGCCTTTGATTCAGTTAATCATGCCCTTCTTCTTCACAAATTGTCACTTTTGGGTTTTCCACCAAACTTACTGAACTGGATCTCGTCTTATTTATCAAATCGTACACAACGGGTATTATTTAACAATGTATTTACAACAGTTGTGAACGTGACTTCAGGTGTCCCACAGGGTAGTCACCTAGGCCCGTTGCTTTTTGTCCTTTTTGTAAATGACCTCCCACAAGTCATATCGTATTCAACTGTATTTATGTATGCAGATGACGTTAAAATCTGTCTACCATACGCCGATTGGTTCTTGCACACGCGCCTTCAACTTGACCTTAATGAACTGGAGAAGTGGTGTTCAAATAATCTTCTTTACTTGAACCATTCTAAATGCCAAATGATGACTTTTTCCCGCAGCTCACCTCACGTTGTCTCCTATTCTATAGGGAATCATATTCTGGACCGTATTTCGCATGTAATCGATCTTGGTATACTGTTTGACCAGAAATTGTGTTTCAACAGCCATATCGCAGCTACAGTAAATAAAGCCAAAGGTGTTTTGGCATTTATTAAGCGTTGGTCCAAAGAGTTTGACGACCCTTACACAACTAAATCATTGTACATATCCTTAGTACGCCCTATTTTGGAATACTGCTCTAGTGTTTGGGGCCCACAGTACAAAGAGCAGCAATCACTAATCGAATCTGTCCAGAAACAATTTTTAATTTTCGCTCTTCGCAATCTGCATTGGGACCCCAATAGGCACTTACCGCCGTACCGATCGAGGTTAAAATTAATCGGTCTTCAATCTATGCATCACCGCAGAATATGCAATGGTGTCCTATTCGTCCACAAACTTCATCTCGGATTGGTAGATTCTCAATCGCTCCTCACTTCTATAGAATTTACAGTACCCTCAAGGTTCACCCGTACATTCCGGCCTACGTTTGACACTCTGCAGGTCCAACTATGCCCTTCATGAACCTTTTCGTGTCTTATGCTCTAATTATAATTCCCTTTCATTTATTGTTTCGTTTGAAAAATCTTTTAATGTTATTTTAAGTGAAATTTATGAACACCTTGAAGTATCTAATCTCTAAACCTATTACTCAAAACATCTTTGTATTACGATTACCAATTGTTTTAGTAGCGATCATTGTTAACCAAATAAATAAATACTTTTTTCGACCGATCGTTCCTATGGCGGCTATTGCTTAGTCGGTGACATGACACCCCAAGGAATTAGGGCGTTTTTTGGGTAACTTATCGCCCAAATTAGTTTTGGGCGATAAGTCCGTTTAAAAATTGGACACAACCCCCAAAAAAATTTTTGGGCGTTGTGACCGGGCGACAAAATAGTATTGAGTGGATCGCAGCTTACATAAAAAAAAACAACAAAATTAAAGAAAGAGTCATCTCATACATTTGATGACTGATTCTGAAGTATTTTGGAACGCTGAGTTCAAAAATTTGAATATCTTGTCGTTCTCTAGATATAGGCGGATATACGCATGTTTTGCTATTTTTTAAGAGAAGTTCCCAAATAATTTGCAGTAAAATCTGAACCAATAAACCGATTTAACTTTTCTATCTTTCAAAAGAAATATGTAATAGCCTAGATCCACTGACACATTTATGTAACTGTGTGTGGTTGGTGATTTCACAGGAAATGTACATTCTCAAAAAAAAGCCTAGAACGTTAAGGAAAACTACTTATAATGTTCAGGGCGAATAACAAAATATTTTAAAATTCAAGAAAATTGTGGGAAAAATGTATACAGGAGGTCTTGTCAAAATATGTACTATGAACTATTTTTACTCGATGGAGTTCGCTTGCATTTCGAATTAAAACTGCATACCCTTATATGTACGTGAAGTATCACAAATATGCCTACAACTAGATAAGATGACAAAAGTTGAGCGGTTTTAAGCTGACAGCTTAAATTAAAGTAGATCTAGTAGATTAAGTATATTATCATAATCTTAGTAGCACCAAATTTTTTCGTGTTCAAGGGGTTTAGTTCCAAAATCAAAATCGTTTTACGAAAATCTAGACTTTTTAAGAAAAAAATCTTTGCGAACAAGTTTCAAAATCAATCGGATGAAAAATCAAATGTTTACCATACAAACTTTTTCCGGCGCTTCTCCGACTTTTTCGGGTGGGATTTTCCGAAAATTGGAACACAGTTATTGTTGAATTTTCATATACATCTTTGAAAATGAGTTTGAATCTGATCGGATAATAAACAAAAAAAGTTTCATACAACAGTTTTCCGTGAATTTTCCGACTTTGGGGATAGATTTTCAAAAAATTTGAAAGTCTCTTTTTTATGTGCTTAGTATGTGTAATTTTGAAAATGAGTTTGGAGCTAATCACTGGCAATTAAAGTTTCGCCCATACAGCCTTGACCACCCACTTTCCGCCCATGGGGGTGAATTTTCCGGACGATTGGTATGCAGTTGTTGTTGAATTTCCTTATAGATCTTTGAAAATAAGTTTGAACTTGATCGGATGAAAAACCAAAAATTTCATACAACAGTTTTCCGCGAATTTTCCACATTTCCCGACAGAATTTTCCAAAATCCGTTCTTAGTACTCACTTTCAGCATAAGACAAAAACTACTGTGAAAAAATCTTTCTATCTTTATGGTATAGGCTGTGCGACGGTCACCAGTCAGTCAGTCAGTCTGTTAGGCTGTGAACTCTTTTATATATATAGAGATATTGCTGACTTTTTGTGTTTGTCGCATTAGAATTTGAGCAAATCAAAATTTCGCTTTGTTGCAGATATGCATCAAACAAGCTTTACACATAAAACTATGACAACTGTCGTGAAGTTTAAAGCCGGCTCGGATAACTCGACTTCGATATATCCCGTTACTCATGCGTACATGTTTAACAGAGTTCCCTGTCTCCTATAGTGTGACACAAAAAGTATGCAACATTTTTTTGGGTGGGATGGGGGGGGGAAGTGGGTTGGTTGCTTGTGTTGCTTATAGGTGGAACCGTGATGGGATCTGGCGGATATTAAGAGGGGTCGGGACTGAAGGATGTTTAGGAAAAACTGGGATATAAGTTTTGGGTGCAGAATGTGGGGCGGGAGGGGCGTGGCCAAAATTTGAGACAAACCCGTCTGCGTGCAGAAAAGATTAGATTGATCGGCTGTTGTATGGGATCAATATTATAAATACTTTGTTTGGTCGGAAATGATTCCTTGTGGCTGTTGGCAGCGATGTGCACGGTTACCCTTTTGCTCAGGAGTAACGGGATAAAAATACCGTCAACTGTCAATTGAATTTTCAGCCTGATGAATATTGATATTTTGCATGTTTCTATCTAAGGGCCAGTGGGTGGGATGTGGGCGGCAGAGGACGTGGGTGTCCTGTAGGTGGAATTTGATGGAATGTGCGCAGGGATATGGGTGGGAGTGGGGAGTTGGGTGTAGGGGGTGGGATGGGGGTGGGAGAAGTGGGGGAAAACCCATAGTAGAGTTAATTTTTTGGGGGTATTATTTTAATATTGTGTCTATTATCACCTGTTTTATATAAATGAAATAAAAAAAAAAAAAAAAAACTAAAACTGAAATAAAATAAAAAAATAAAATAAAAGTATTTTTTATTTTCATTTGTCTACAAAAAAAAGAAAAAAACGGAGTTGATAAATAAAGAGGTCATGTAAGGGTTAAGAACTTATAACTTAAACCAAATGAAAAGAAAAAAGAAATGTATTATTTCGGTTTTTTTTTTTTAGACAATAAAGGTCTTTATATCGATATCTCTTATGTATATTTCTTTCCAATTTTGAAATCGGCTGAAATATGCCATGTTATTACGTACTTCCCCTAACCCTTTCAAACTTCATGAGAAAGCGAATAGTTCTAGAATTATGTGCTTTTTCACATTTATTTATATTAAATTTTTTTTAGATGGTAACAATATCAGATTCCCTGACTACACCTGGCTTCCCGGTTCTTTCTTAGATACCAGATCGTTCGTCAAAGAGGCTATGCGCAAGTTTCTGAATCCACTAAATAAACTCCTACTTTACCAATTGCATATACCGTTGTTCTTCGAAGATGCAGCCAATAAGCTCCGGCCACCTTGCTCCTTTTTAAACTAGTAGGCATTCCTCTGCTTAGACTGTCTCTTTTCCTGAGAAGTACTATTTTTATACACTTGAAAAGTGTATTATAAATTTGCCCAGAAGTTTGCAACGCATAGAAGGAATCATCTCCGACCACATAAAGTATATATATTCTTGATCAGCATGATGAGCTGAGTCGACTGAGCTTTGTCCGTCCGTCTGTCCGTCTGTCCGTCCGTCTGTTTCTACGCGAACTAGTTCTCAGTTTTGGTAGCTATCGAGCTGAAACTTTGCACAGAGTCTTCTTTTTACTGCACGCTGCTAATATGTCGGAACCGACCGATTCCGCTGCCTACTTTTTGTAGCTGCCACACAAATGTTCGTTCGGAAAATGGGTTTTAGTAAGAAAAACTGTTTTGTTCTCAATATTACTGCTCTCAAACACGGTCATGGGTAATATGTAGTTTTTTAAGCTGATCTGCGAAGTTTGGTCGAAGTCGCTAACCGATGAGACAAGCTATTTCAAGTGTATCAAAACTTCGGTACAGACGAAGTTAGCTTTGCCTTTCTCGTTTTTACTATATATATGTCAAATGTCCCTAAATTAAGCTTTGTTTAATAATTTGATTCCATCGTTCCATTGTATCCGAGTCTCTGATAAGTATATCTATATTTATAAAAGAGTTCAACCTGACTGACTGGTGACCGTCGCACAGCCTAAACCACAAAAGATAGGAAGATGAGATTTTCACAGTAGTTTTATCTTATGCTGAAAGTGAGTACTAAGAACGGATTTTGGAAAATTCTGTCGGGAAATGTGGAAAATTCGCGAAAAACTGTTGTATGAAACTTTTTTGTTTTTTATCCGATCAAGTTCAAACTCATTTTCAAAGATCTATATGAAAATTCAACAACAACAGCATACCAATCTTTCGGAAAATTTACCTCCGCTGTGTGGAAAGTGGGTGGTCAAGGTTGTTTGGGTGAAACTTTAGTTGCCAGCGATTAGCGCCAAACTCATTTTCAAAATTACACATAACAAAACATAAAAAAAGTGACTTTCAAATTTTGGAAAATCTATCCCCAAAGTCGGAAAATTCATGGAAAACTGTTGTATGAAACTTTTTTGTTTATTATCCGATCAGATTCAAACTCATTTTCAAAGATCTTTATGAAAATTCAACAATAACTGTGTTCCAATTTTCCGGAAAATCCCACCCGGAAAATTTGGAAAAGTATCGGAAAAGTCTGTATGGTAAAAATTTATTTTTCATCCGACTAACTTGAAACTTGGTTTGCAAGCATAGTTCGCAAAATATTCGACACGTGTTTTCCCAATTTTGGAAAACTCCCCCACGTGGAAAATGGCCGGAACATTTTGCATAAAAAAATATTTTTCACCTGATCGACTTGAATCTTGGTTTGTTAGAATAGTAAATGAAATAAATTAAGATGTGATTTTTCGATGTTAGAAAATTTGACCCAATGGCCGGAAAATTCCTGGAAAACTTTGCACGAAAAAAACTATTTTTCACCCGATTGACTTGAAACTCGGTTTGTAGGGATGGAATACTAAATAATTAGTGATTGCATTTTCCGATGTTGGAAATACCGGCGGGATGCCCACTGGGAAGTGGGAGAATAGTGGAAGAATAGGGGGTGGGAGGTGGGTGGTAAGTGTACGCGAAGTGGGAGGGATGTGGGTGAGAAGTGGATTATATCTGGGCGGGAATTGGGTGATAACTGGGTGGGATGTAGGCGGGAAGTGGGTAAAAAGTAGGTGGGGAACGGGTGGAAGTTGTGTAAGAAGTGGATGAGGAGTGGGTGGGGTGGGATGAGGGCGGGAAGTGGGTGGGATGTAGGTGGGAAGTGGATGGGATGTGGGCGGATAGTGGGCGGGAAGTGGGAGGGATGTGGGTGGGATATGGGCTGGAAGTGGGTGGGATGTGGGCGGAAGTGGGCGGGAAGTGAGAGGGATGTGGGTGGGATGTGGGAGGGATGTAAAGGGGGAGTTTGTGGGAAGTGAGTGGGAACTGGGGGGAAGTGTTTGGGTGGGAATTGGGTGTAGAGTGGGTGGGATGGGGGTGGGATATGAGCGGAAAGTGGATGGGATGTGGGCGGGAAGTGGGAGGGATGTGGGTGGAAGTTGTGTAAGAAGTGTATGGGGAGTGGGTGGAGTGGGATGGGGGTGGTAAGAACGCAGCAGCAAAGTCGTAACGGTGCAAAGTAGTAAAACGTTGACCTCAAGCCTATGTATGTATGATTCGATTTCTGGGCTCTACGGAGGAAACAAATTTAGAGAATATTTTTAAATTTGGTAAATATTTGACTCTCTCGATTGACTTCAAACTGATTCTGATATTGGTTCTATACTGTTAAAGGCGCAGCGATGCGCGACGGGCTTTTTGCTAGTTTATAAATGCTTGCATGTCTTCGGGGACAGAGTCTGCGAAAAGATCTATGCTTTACTATATATATGTCAAATGTCCCCAAATTAAGCTTTGTTTAATAATTTGATTCCAACGTTCCATTGTTTCCGAGTCTCTGTTAAGTATATATATAAGCTTGCAAGACTTCGGGGACAGAGTCCGTAAAAAAAACTATACTTCACTATATATACAAAATGTACCCGAAATATACTTTATATAACAATTTGATTCCAACGTTCCATTGTCCTCGTGTCCCCGAAAAATACATTAGGTATAGATGCATTGCAGAAGGTGACAACCCTGTGGTTTTGTCCCCAAAATATACAATACATAAAAATTTAATTATATACAGAATTTTTACTATATATAGACAGTATATTTTGAGGTCTCAGTCCCTAAAGAATACAATACATTAGTGGGTCCCCAAACTAAACCTCTCATACACAAGTGCTCATATATCTGTTAAGAAAGCCCCAGTCGGCCCCAAATCAAACCAGGTTATCAACTGGGGCTTTTTCTACAAAATGCACTCATTGAAAACCCCAAATTTTTGTGTCCCCAAAAAGCCACATATATACATAATATAAAAGGAGAAAATGTCCTAAATCAATAAAAGTATAGTCGGAAAATGGAAAAACAAAAGTTATAATAAAATACTGAAAAGAAGAAAATATAGGATATAAGCTTAGTCTGAAAATAAGGAATATAAGCTGAAAAAAAAACACCTGGAAAAAAAAGGGGAATTAGTCGTAAGTCAAATGGAAACCTGAAAAAAAAGAGATAGAAATGGATTAAAATATAGAAGAACGCAAATAAACCAAGTTTACCGTTGCAAGGTTCACTCAGGAAACCTCGCAAAGAAACGGTAAACTGGCGTGATCTGGATGTCGTGCGCAGCCGCGTGGAGACCGA
>JAEIFU010003344.1:0-29835 GCA_018904235.1 Lordiphosa stackelbergi | reverse complement strand
AGAAATAAAAGAACCAACTACTACAATAACTCTTAACCTTGGTAGAATTATGGAAACTAGGTTTTAAGCTGAGTTATTTCAAAATTGTGTGGAAACCGATGATATTCATAACTGGAGAGTATTAGGAGTTTTTCAGGAATTTGTCTCACTAGTACTATTTTTTCGACCGATCGTACCTATGGCAGCTGGAAGCAGAATTGTGTGGAGGCATATAATATTGATCAGTAACAAGTTTGGGAGCGATAGCATTGGAAACAAAAAAATTTTTGTTACTCAGACTTTTTTTCAGACTAATCTTTTGTATGGCAGCTATACTATATAGTTGTCCGATTTTCATAAATCTATGTGGAACTATGTGAAAGCATAGAATAGAAATACCAGTTTTTAGACGATTGCATGGAAACCAAAAAAGTTTTTCTCACTAAAGCTTGTTTTTAGACCGATCGTTCCTATGGCAGCTATATTCTATTGTCGTCCGATTTGGATCAAACTTAAAAGAATTGTATAATACCATATATTATTTTTCAGTGACAAGTTTGGGAGCGATAGCATTGAAAACAAAAAAGTTTTTCTTACTGAGACTTTTTTTCAGACCTATCTCTTGTATGGCAGCTTATTATATCCGGTTTTCATAAGACTTGGTGGAATTATGTGAAAACATAAAAATCTTATAATTACGAGGTTTGGGGACGCCTGCATTAAAGACAAAAAAGTTTTTCTAACTAAAACTAGTTTTTCGACCGATTGTTCCCATAGCAGCTATGTGCTATAGTCATCTGATCCGGCCGATTTCGACAAATGTTCAGTGCATTTATACCTAAAGACTTCTTACAAAATTTGTTCAAGATATCTTTAAAACTGACGGAGGACAGTATCAACTCATCTCATCATGCTGATCAAGAATATATGTATATCTATTTAGTGATCGGAGTTGCTTCCTGTTGTGAGTTACAAATAACTCGATAGCGGGCGTGTGCGCTTTTTCGAACTTTTCTTAAATATTTAAATTATATTTTTCAACATTCAAAATTAGATCAAGATGCATTGATATGAAATGGAAACAATCTTTAAAATAATGGAGGAAAACGTAGTTATAAATGAAAAAGTGCATTTTTGGGCAGCTGGCTGCTGGATAGTTTTAATATATCCTCTGTAAAGGGTATAACACTGTGACGCACTGTCCCAGCACGCACAAATTAAATAATACAAAAATAGAAATTTGAATTTGAGCCTAACGGACAACTTCGGCGCCCTCGATCGATTAATAATCGATAGATATCGAGGGCGTCCCTACAAAAAGAACTCACAGTGCGTGAGCCGATAGGCAAATAAAAGTCCGGCACCAGCGCTTAGGAAGCGCACTGATCACCAGGCTCGATGCGCAAAGGTAAGCCAGCTAAAGGAGTTAGCATCTGTAGTTATGGAGCAGTCGGGCATCTTGTTCTTATAGTGGATAGCCAATCCTCCATAGAGTTGTAATACTCTACGGAGCAGTCGTGCGTCAAACTTGTAATTGTGTATTCTTGGACCGCCAATCCACCCCAGAATTGTAATATTCTACGGAGCTGTAGTGCATCCATCACGTTCTTGTGTATCTTGGAGAGCCAATCCTCCCCAGAGTTCTAATACTCTACGGAGCAGTCGTGCATCCCGCTTGTTACTGTGTATTCTTAAATCGCCCATCCTCCCCAGAGTTATTAAACTCTACGGAGCAGGTGTTTCTTTACCCGTCCCTTATTCTTAGATATCACGTCACATTCGGAGTAGGAATTCCCGACTGGAGTCGAAATCTTACTATATTCCCTCAACCCGCGGAACAGAGTAGCCGAAACGAGACGAGACACTGGGAACCCGGTACTGACGCCCACAGACGTAGAAAGACGATTGGAACCAACCCGGAACCCCGGCGGACATCGTAGCGCAGCCCCCTTCTCCTAAGCCCTAAAATTAATACTACAATATAGAACATACTGAAATAAAACCCAAAGGGGAACACATTGAAATCTCGTATTGTTGTTTAGGGACTCTATTTACAGCAACTGCGACTAAAAGAAATCCAAAATTGCTGTAACCCTGGACTCGGCGAGCACTACCCCGGCCAGAGTTCTTTACAACACAAATTCGTATGTTTTTACTCTACTTTCTCTTTGCAATGCCCGTTGCAAAATCGAACGCAACAACAAATATGTATGTGGGGGTCTTTTAGATTTTATAGATTTTGCTTTCGGCCACAAATGATTTCGTGTAGATCAAGCAATTACGACCAAACACACAATAATCGGGTTTCTATTCCTTGTGTTTGTTGTTATTTCAGAAATATTTTCTGCATTTGTATTATCAGAATTTGATTAGAGTTATAAATTAGAACTTGTTGCGTAAGAAAGAAATCTTAAATAAACTAAACTAATCGGGTTTCTCTTTCCATTTCTTGTGGTTATACTTGCTTGAGAAATAGGTTCTTCATTTGTTTGGGTGTCCACACCGCCTTAAGCTGACTCTAGGCACCTAAGTTCTGAACAAAGCATTATTGTTACCAATATTGTACAAAGACTTGCCTCAAAAGCACATCTAAAGTTCTGAAAATTGGTCAGTAGCTTACGTTTGTGGTGAAAGTAAGCAATAAGAATGGATTTTCGTAAATTTGAATGTTGCTTTTGCTTTTATTCTCTCACAAATTTTTGCTAATTTGGCAGATTGACGTAAATTCAAGATGATTCAACTTAAATTCTTTTCAATTGTAAAAATTTGTTGTCTAATTTTATAACTTTTTCTTCAGCATTTCTAGAACATTGTCTAATTATGTCTACCACCTTGGTGGCAATGAGTATATATATATTTAGGTATCTAGACACATGGGCAAAAGCTATAGTTGGCTGCGCTTCACATTGCCCTCAACAGATTATGATAGAATGTAATTAAATCCCATTGATGCATAAAAACTAGAGGCAAATGGCGACTGCTGCGGCAGACAGCAGACAGCAAGCGTTGTCTCTAGGCTCCAACTTTTGTATCCACTTGGTTTCATTCATGTTCTTTCATTTCATTCGACAGAATTGTCTTCGACTGTAATTATTTCATGCCTTTTCCACTTGTTCCACAATTTGCATAACTGAAGCGCGCGTTGTTCTTGTTGTTGTTGTTTTTGTGGGACCGGCTGCCATGAGTTACAGATACATAAATAATAATAACAATATGCCCCATTGATTGGAACTGTGCATGAAACGAGTTTTGTGTTGAAAATGGAAATGGAAAATCGCGTAACGTTAATCAATATGTAAGTATCTTTTGCTTGTTTGTTCCGCGCAACGAGTCGTTAATTGGCTGACATGTTGTGATTTTGGGTTGTCAAGTGCAATGCAATTTTAATGGCAAAGGAAAGCTTATCCATGCGTTTGATTAATGACAACCACAACATTTCAAAGAATCAATAAAAATTATTAAATATTTTAGAAAAAGATCTAAGAAAATGTCTTCCACAACTTTTACACCTGAAAGTCTGAGTTTTTCAGCAACGATCAATAATTTGATCGTCGTGACCAAGAGACAGAGAGAGAGGGGTGAGCTGTGGGTGCCAAAGAAAAATTGGTGTGTGCCTGCCATTGACATGAAGAAGAAAAATCGCTCAACAATTTTTTTCCAGCATAGAATTTTCAAATGAAATTTTAAATATAAACCTAGCGAGGTGTGAGATTTATATCGTGTATCTTGTATCTGTTTTTTTTTTTTTGGGGTATTATGAGTTATTGTGGGAGTCTGCGGGTGCCCACTATTTTGTTTACAATTTTCACGCGCCACGATTTTCGCGGTCGAAGTTTTTCCAGCAGAGTCTTGCAAAGAAAAATGGGAAAGCGTAAGTGTGAGTGTGAGGGAAATGTTGTTATTGTTTAGATATTTTGACAAGATGCTCTAAGCGCACAGTTTGTGCCAGACAATTTGGTGCTGCAAGCGTATGTTTTGTTATGTTTAAGAGAGAGAGCCAAAACGCTTGCAACACGCAAGTGAATGAGTGAGTGAGTGAGTGAGTGAGTGAATGAGTCTCAAAATGAGTAATGAATGAATAGGTGGAAGTCAATTTGGAACTTGTATAACAGCATATAACTCATAGAGCTTCAATGCGCCTCCATCAGTATAGACTTCATCAGTTCAGAACGAAGTCAATCGAGTGTGTCAAATACCATTTGACTTTTCCGACTTGGGGATTTTTCAAATTTAGCGCTCTCAAAGCGAATCTTCATTTCTTACCGATAGGAATAAAAATAACGTTGCCACCTGAATGCAGGGCTTAAACAATTCATCAATGCACCTGAACCCAGCAGTTTTCTTTTCTGTAGCTTGGTTCTTGTTTTGCCAAACGACTTTATTAACAATCTATTTCATCAAATTTGTGCCCTGATCGTCCCATAAAAAAGGAAGATTCATACATATATTGGGGTCGAAGACATTCCCCTTATTGAATTTGATTAGCTTTTATTATTTTCACAATTTACGGAGTGAATCTCTGCGTGCGCTTTTCTCTCAAAACTTACCGTCAAATCATCTCATTTGACATACAGTCACACACCAGAGCCTCACACGATGTCAGCCTACTTTGACATCTCACTCGAATATTGGCGTTCAGGGACAACGCTAGCTAGCACATCACTCGCTAGTTTCACTCTACTAGCCAGTTCAAATTAAATAAGCTCGTGCAATATAAATTATTCCATCTCCGACACATATATGTACAAATAAGTCATTTTTGTTCCCTTGCATACTGGTATATAGACATATTTATATACATTGTGCTATGTGGCATTTTAAGCGATCGTTTAGATTAACTTCCAATTCTTAAACTAACTAATTCCCGGCACAAACACGAATTGAAATTTTAGAACGATTGACCGCTCTTTCGTTTTTCATACCAAAGCGACAGAAGTCTAAGACTTAGCAGAAAGCGAACATGCACAAACAGAACTTAATTCAGTTTAGACGCGACTAAAAAGGTAAATATTTTTGTAAAAGTTTTGTTTCAGTGTTACACACAAAAGCATTCATGCACAAGTTTCAGAGACATAGAAACCATATCTGCTGGTGCTTTGGACTGCGCCCCTGCTCTATACCGTTGGTGCTGTTAGCTCTGAATATAGCGATGACAAAATTGGGCGCTGGTACGGAAATTTAAAAACAAACAAATGAAGCTTAGAGCCGAGAGGCGGTACTCGTATACACAATGGCTTAAGGTTCTTTTCAAGTCTCATAATTCGGTTATCGAATACCGGTATTCATTGGAAAATTACAAATTGGGGTGCCACAGGGTCAAAATTCAAGACTCTCGTCGATGCCAACGGTTGGTTTGCAAAATCACTCGAAAAATCGTAGGTGTCACAGAACATTCGAACACCAGATGTTCCAATCGCCCAAAAATTTCGCTGTGTAGTTATGGGTTAATTTGATGTTCAACTGAAATGTTTTGGCGAATTGTGTTACTTGTTTTATGAGGCATTTCTAAATTATAAGTTCAAAGGAGGGGTTTAAGTCATATTGTCCATAAATATAATGCAAAATTCTAAAAATTTGTTGGCGCCGAACAAAAACTATAACTTGCAGCTCTTAATCCGTTGCCATGTTAAGTAGATGGCGCCTTTTATTTATCGATTCAAAAGAGATTTTTGAATTCCTAAAAATACATTTTCGGTTAGGTTTAATTCCCTGATTTAAACTCATTTGGATGAAAAATAGTGCCTTCCATCCGGAGTTTTCCGTGCATTTTCCCATCTCGGGGGCGAATTTTTCGAAATAGGAAATAGAAATCACAAAATATTTGACATACCATCTTTACAAATCGAGTTTCAAGTAAATTAAGGGAAATACAAACTTTTTCATACAGAATTTTCCGGGAATTTTCACACCCAACGGGGCGGATTTTCGAACAGTGGAAAATCATTTTACATATTATTTCGCATACTAACCTAACAAACAGAGTTTCAAGTCAATTGGGTGAAAAATAATATTTTGCATGCAGAATTTTCCGGTCATTTTCCTCGTGGGAGCATTTTCCAAAATCGGGAGAATACGTATCAGTATTTACAAGCCGAGTTTCAAGTCAATCGGATAAAAACTAGTAAGAAAGTCGGTCAAGCTCGACAGTAATATACTCTGTACCTGGAGTAACAGCTGAAAGCAGTCCTGCTAAACAATAGATGTCGCCACTACTTGCAATGTGTGGCGGTTTCAGTCCCAGTTCATCCAGCTCCACTCACAGATCCAGTTCATCTATCTGGTTCACACATCACTAACAACTATCGAAGCTCGATACTCCTGCCTTTTATGTATCTTACATCTCTAACACAAACACACACACTCACTGACTTATCTCTCTGCCATTGTGTTACACTCATTCTTACTGGCAACACGCCGCCTCCAATAAACCGTACTAAAACCTTATCTGTGTTTCAAACTAAATAGTTAACGAGGCCTAGCCACAATTGAACAATCAGGCATTTCCAAAACTGACCAATAGATGACGCCACTACTGCCAGGGTGGGGAGAAGTAACTTTCTTTTGGTCATAACTTGAGTCTAGTTCATCCGATCTTTATCATTTCTTTGACAAATCGTTAAATAATGTAAATAACTAACTATTTCTAAAAGATATAATTGATCTATCTGCCACACTGTGCGAGTTATGACGTTTTTTCCACATTGCGGGGGCGGCAGGAGGCGTTGGCTAAAATTGAATTAATACTTGATCTGCCTGCAAGTATAAGAAGTTTATGTTCTATACATGTCAAACCTCTAAGTCCTACCAGCTCTAAGATATTCATACGCATGGTCAATGGCTATAACGGCTGTTGATGTTGATCAGGAATATATATACTTTATAGGGTCGGAAATGATTCCTTTTCTCTGTTGAATACTTTTGCACAGACCAAATATGCTCTGTGTACGTCTAAGTATAAAAATGTTTTTCCAAACAAACTTTTCCGGCGTTTTTTCCCAACCCTGTCCTACCCTGTCAGCCTTCTACCTCTTACCGTTCTGGCTGTGAATTGACTTCCCATGAATGAATCAATCAGTCTGTGAATCACTCTTAAAGTTTAAAAGTACTGGCGACATCTCTCACCACCTTTCGCTAGTTAATTCGCTAATTACTTAAAAAAAAAAATTCAACTTACTCTGTCCAAGATGTACTCTCTTCATCCAGGGATAGATTTGCGGTGGATTCTTTTTGCCATTGCCGCTATTCTGGCTACTGCCAGCCTCGTTGCCGCTGTCGCTTTCCGAATCTGAGTCACCAGCACCTGGACTATGCATGGGTAGATTGACACCTGCTGCTCCCCCACCGCCGCTACCTCCACCCACACCGGCTCCCGCCCCGCCAACATGGTTATTGTTCAGACTCGCAGCAGCCGCTGCGGCAGCCAAACTTCCGCCCAGGACGCCTTTGTTCAAGGACCTTGCCACACTCTCCACCACCGAACTGGGTGACAATTTGGGTGAAATGTCTCGTGTTGATAGATCCTGGGGGCTGGCCAATGATTGATTGTTATTGTTGTTGCTGTTGGAACTGTTGTTGTTGTTGTTGTTGCCAGCCGGCGTTGAAGGATCGTTGGCGTATTTACAGCTTATGTTCGTCTGCTGTGGCTGTTGTTGTTGCTGTTGCTGCGGGTGGAGTTGCTGTTGCTGCTGGGCCACAACAGCGGCAACATGTTGCTGTTGCTGCTGCTGTTGTTGCTGTTGCTGCTGTTGTAGTAGCAAACGCTGCGGTTGCAACTGTGTATAGTCCACCATATCCGGATTACCTTGCCCGCCGTATGCTGCCTGATTGGCATAGTGAGCCTGCGGCGTATTTGGATACAGATTTGGTGTATACGCAGCCGCTGCTGGGAAGTAATCATTTGCACCTGGTGTGGTGGCGGCTCCCGAATTCGAACCATTGGCGCCGCCACCACCACCGCCGCCACCGCCCGCTACGGCAGCACCATTTGTACTTGCTCCACCATTGCCGCCCGGATGACTCTGCTGTGGATTCATCTGCTGTGGATAGCAGGAGGCCAGCGAGTTGACAAACTGGTACGAGGACATGGCAAAGCAATCGGGATCCATTGTGGAAAGCCTGCTACACGATGTTTTCGATTCGTATCTGAAATGGGAAGAGGGGAAGATGGAATATGAGTATTTTGTGGCCTGTAGGTGTTGTCTAATCCACGCCCCCTTAAAAAAAAAAAAAACAAAATGTGAAACCCAGTTGGAGATTTCATTTAGCGATATCAAGGAATGAGCTCTAGTGTGTGTGTGTGTGTGCCCTGAAAGCTTCTGTGTGGAGGTTGTACTTACAAAAGATTCATTAAATATTTGCATTTAGCTAGAGATAAAAAAAAATGCATATTTCGCAGAAAAGATAGTGATATAGGCCAATATTCTTGAAATTCTGTGGCAAAAACTTTGGCTTTTTCAAACATCAAAGACAAATATGAAGCGCGAACTGCAAAATCCAATAACTCTACCTTGGTTTATGCTTTGCGTGAGCGCCTATAAGCGCGGCTATCGCTATGCGCAAAACAACAACTTTAATATCTTATCTACATTGCTCTTCATTTATTTGTACAATATATCGAAAGAAAATAATTCCCGGAAAATACTTGTGTTCGAAAAGGTAGGGTAACTGTAGTGTCCGCAAGCAAACTTGTCAAGAATCAAAACGCGATTCCAAGCTATTCATTCCTCTCTTCCATCCACTGTCAAGATTACAGCGCAACTTGTAAAGTTACCTGCACCAAGCTGTCAATATGACATACAAATGCCTGCTTAAGACTTTCTTTTTCATTCATATTCAGAAGAAGAGGGCAACTTGAAAAAGGCAAACGCGCTACTGAAGACAGAACCTGGAGGTTCTTGGAACAGCTGTAAAGTCGACCAGCCTTCTTTGGGGAGTGGTGTGTTTGATTATCATAAAGTTTGTTAAAACATTCACAACTTGTTATGTATAACACAGTTCAACCAAATCCAACTTTCTCAGAAAACCAGGCATTAGACCCTAAAATTCGGATACAAGGAACTTTTTTATGTATAGTTTTTAATATTTACTACCTGATTAAAATAAACTTTTTGAAAATATCAATATTTTCATTTTCATTTTGACAAGAAACTAATATCTTTCTGATCTGAAATGAAATCATTCACTTATATTGATATTAAATAGTTTCAGAATGATACTAAAAATGGTAAAATGATATGCTAAAAAATATCGATTTGAAATTTTTAACATATCAATTTGATATTCTTTCATATCAGAGTTTGTTGGGTTAGGTTGCGATGGGTGAGAGCGACAAGTCGGCCACAATGGGATTATTGCGATGCCTCTTGGTCCACTTTACTAAACCATTGTGTGGACAGAATAAATTTGAGTAGAGCTGAGATGTCTAGCCCGAATGTATGCGAAAGGTTAAGTACCAGAGGTTGACCAAGTGTCTTCTTCCCAGCCGGCTTTCACATTTGAGGAGTCTTTTTCGAGTCGCCTTGCTGATTAAAATGAGATTGGTGATTAAAAGAAGACTCGAAAATTAATCGTGCATATGCTTAAAATGTGATTCATTGAAATAAGATTGACAAAACGTAAAGCAATCGAAAATTGATCGCGCGGGTGATTGAACAATGATTGTTTTCGGTCTCGAGTCGAAAACGATAGGTAATACGACTCGAAAATGATTTTGAAGTGTGAGTCATAAATGACTTCTTTAGAAGAGTCATAAAAGACCAAGGGGGTACCATTTTCTTCCGACGAAAGAGTCATTTCTGATCGGAAAACGAGCGCACTTCTGACTATTTTAATCAGTAAGAGGAGTCGAAAAAAGACTCCGAATATAATCAAAAATTTCTTGAAATGCTGGCTGGTCTTCTACTCAAGGCGGGTCAATGGCAAAGATGGTGTTGATTCGATTCCTCCTCTTATTCGTATTCGCAACTTCTGCAGAAATCATGGCTAGTGCCGTCTAAGCGTGCTGCGTGTCTGCAAATGAGACAGTGACCCGTGAGAGTCCCCACCAGAAGTGATATGTGGTACCTTCTGTGACGTAAAAGTGTGATAGTAACTAAGGGTAAAAATAATCGTTGTGTGAGTAAAATGATTATTTTGGTATCTGTGTTACTTTTTGACACGATATTATAATAATAATCATGGCATCGTACGAGTATAATCTCGAGCTCACTATGTTTGGTTTGAAAAAAATAAATTTAGTAATAAAATGATTATTTACGATTATAGCGAATACGATGCATTCATTGTTGATTTGCGCATAGCGATAGCCGCGCATGTAGGCACTAACACATAGTACAAACCAAACTACATTTCAGTGGTCCCCAAACATAGCCTACGGGGGGCAAACACACTTCGCAGTTCACAACGAGTGAGAGACAGTCACATTTTCCTCTCTTCTTGGGGAGCCCTGGTATATTCCAACAGCAATTTCGTACGTTTTCTCTCTTATACCTCTTGCAAAATCGAACGAAACAACAAATGTGTATGAGTGGTCCACACTAGTCTCTCAGTTTAAAAGCAATCGAGCTGATACTTCGCACAGAGTCTTCATTTTACTGCTAATATGTCGGAAACGACCGGATCGGATGACTATATCTTATAGCTGCCGTAGGAACTATCGGTCGAAAAATGGGTTTTATTTAGAAAAATTGTTATTTTAATGCTGGCGTTCTGAAACTCTAATATATTAAAACATTTGCAAGGGTATAAAAACTTCGGCACAGACGACGTAGGCTGGTAAGCTTATTTTTCGAAAGAACTGGACTATACCAGATACGGTTTGTAAAAAAACAAAACAGAGCTTACCCAGTTTCCTTATGGTGGCATTCTGGAAACTAATGAAAACAACAATTCGAAGGAAGGTGTGGACTGAAACGGAATCTAAGCTTAATTAGGGGTTTCAGAAGACACCATTTTGCATAGAGTTGAGGTCCTCCAGCCCATGCACTAGGAGCACAAGTGTTGTTGTTAAACATGGCAATATCTGGGCTTACTAAATCTTCTTCTTCCTTTTTTGTTAATAAAAGATGATTTTCTTCAAAAGAAGAAAGTTAAGTAAAAGAGGCCACTGCTACCATATGTTAGACTTAGCTAGGACAAAGAATTTCAGCATCCTAACAACTCAAGGATCACCATCTTTACGTGGACCTGCAATTTTACATTTATGTGCTGTCTGTATGTTCATTGGTGTTTTTGACTTTTGTTCTTTGTGTTGGGCCGTCTCAAATGTACAATCCTCTCTCAAATATTTGCCTTTAACTATCTTTGGGCAATCATGACGATCTGTAGAAAAAAGCGTATGTAAAGGCTGCATTAATTATCTCCAAGTTTCAGACTGTGCTAGGACCAACTTATCGCACTGCCTGAAACTGAAAATTAAATTTCAATTTGATGCCTTTTAAATTGATGAACGATTTTGCTACTTTTAAATTTTCCATCAATTTATTTTGCCCCGTTCAAAAATCAAATACTTAACCCCATAATCAAGTTAATGGAAATGTTTGGAAAAGTTTCTCAGTGCAAATCCAAATCAAGCAAACAAAATACAGTTACAACTGCTTTAAACCCTATAATCGTTTTTGGTTTTTTTGGGTCTTTTTTGGGCTAAAGGCAAAGTTTACAAGGTTCTCCGCTCATCAAATAAATCTCTGTCCAGAGTTGGCCATTTTCATTTTTTTTTTTATCTCGAAACGCTTCAAACTTGGTGCGCCGTTTTAATTTAAAGCCTTCAACTCCTTTCATTTGGACAACATGCTAAAGGGTTAAATTGCCCACTGAATCAAAATTATTGGTTTCAAGCGAAGGGAAAGAAAAGAAGTTGGAGAGGTCGTTGCATTGTTTTTGGGGGCCTCCTCGCTTGGCCTGTTTTGCCATTGCTGTGGCTTTGGCTTTGGCTTTCAGGCTATATGTATGTATTTTTTTGCACGTTCTTTGTTCATTCTGCTTGGCTTTCTTGGGGTATCTGCGATGGAGTCTCCTCCAACAAGTGCAGCCAGAAATTTCCGCAAGTGTCCGGCCCAGGAGAGAGAGTGGGCGGAGTCCAGCTTAAAAATTGCATGCACATAATGCCAATGCTTAGGCTTCAGCCCAAGACGATAACCAAACACCAGGAGAAAACCTCGCCTCGACCTCGACTCTTTACCGTTTCCAAAAAACGAAATAATAATAATAATAAAAATAATAAGGAAAGCTGGTAGGCACACTGACCTGAGGCCCATTTGTTTGGTATGCAAAAAAGAAATGTCCTGATCTCCCCAACCTCCATCACAGAAAAACCCTTTTCAGCTGTCGCCCAACGCAGTTCCAATTGATTTATGGGGCAACTGCGCATGTGCAACTCAATTTTATTTACTTTTACCTGTGACCTACGGAAAGGAAATTCGTTCTGCGGTTTAACCAACAGACAACAATGAAAATTTCACTCCCATATTAGAACTGTTTATCCAAACGCAGGAAAATGACAAAAGAAAAAGGAAAAGAAAGGAAAAAAAAACTTGACTTGTTCGCTCCCTCGTCTCTCGTCTGTCTGTCTGTCTGTGTGTCTCTCCGTCCAACCGATCGACCCAAGATGTCGCTGAGCCATAATTTATGGCTTTCTTATGAGACCGACCAGCTTCTGTCTTATTTTCAACATATAATTTTCGTTCAATGCGAATTCGCTGTGGATTTAATTAACACCAATTGAACCGCTTGTCGCCTCACCAAACTATTTTGGAAAACAATTTCCAAGAGATAAATAATTTATGGCTTCTCATTTATTTATTGTATTTTTGTTGAATTTTTAATTTGCCTTTAAGTGATCGAGGAAATACAATGGCAACCGCTGAGGGGTTAGCTGGAGTACAGACGGAGAAGAAGAAATTGCCTTCTTCAGGGAAAAGCTGAGGAGTTTCTGAACCAATTAGAAAAGTTGAAACGATATTTTCTGTTTTGAGGTAAATTTGAATTGGACCGAAGCCAATTTTAGCCGGCTGGAGGTCATATTAATTGGGTTTTCCAAGTCCCTGGAGATGCTAAGAGCTAGATTCCCTATATATGGAGGCAGATTAATTTTTATTGAACTTTTTTATAAATGTTATGGGCAGCTGGTTGAAACTTTTAGAAGTAAAAGGCCATCAAGTTTGGTATCGATCAGTTAAACAATAGTGAAGTTATAAGCAATACAAAGTTCAGCACCACAACGCTACCAGCGGCCGCCCCAATAACAACAAAGATGGATCTCCAGGCAATCGGATCTTCGTTCCGGAGCCGACCCACGTCCCAACATTCTGGCCAAGGATTGTCACCCCACGGACACATGGAACCGTGAGACGCTAGAACAACAACAAACGAGCGAGAGGGATATTAAATCGAATGCACTCAGAGAGCGCAGTAATACAGGGTTTCTTATGAAGATAGGCCGAAAATGTGACTGTCTATCTCTCTAAAACAGTGACGGCCATCTACAGCACACACGGGCCGAAGTCAGTTGTTTTTATGCAAACGCGAGCTGAACTTATGGTTAAAGGAATAGGTGAACACTGCATTGCAAGTAAAACGGCTGTAGTGTGGAGCAAGCTCTCTCATTCATCAAAACAAGCACACTTTTCTGTCCTCTCCATTTGGTCGGCACTGCGCTAAATCACGGTGAATCAAGGCTTCGGCAAGCACTCGGTGTGAATTGGCGGGTATGTCGTGCCCCAGGGTCTATGGCTGAGGAACTCTGCTGTAAAACTATCTGGATGAACATTTTCTTAAAAGCTGTGTTGCGGGTTGTCTATTTAAGGATATAGTCTGATCGCTTAATCTATATATATAAATCTGTACTCCCGACTGACATAGTGACAGACATATTATCAACCCACAGCCTAAAAGGCTTATCCTACAGCTTTGAGATTTGACATAGACTTTCGTTTAGTTATGCAGGCGCGCACTAAGAAAGAAAATTTGTAAAATTCCACCCGAAAAGTTTGTACGGGAAAAATTTTATTTTTCATCCGATTGACTTGAAACTTGGTTTGTAAGCATATGAAACGCGAAATGATTCGACACGTGTTTTCCCGATTTCGGAAAATCCGCCCACGAGGAAAATGGCCGGAAAATTCTGCTTGCAAAAAACTATTTTTCATCCGATTGGCTTGAAACTCGGTTTGTAAGGACAGAATACGAAATAAATTGAAATGTGATTTTTTGATGTTGGAAAATTTGACCTAACAGTCTCAAAATTCCCGGAAAATTCTGCATGAAAAAACATTTTTTCACCCGATTGGCTTGAAACTCGGTTTGTAAGGTCAAAATGAGAATTCATTTGTGTTTTCATTTTCCGATGTTGGAAATACTGCCGGGATGCCCACTGGAAAGTGGTTGGGAAGTGGATGGGAGGTGGGTGGGACGTGAGTGGGGTGTGGGTGGGAAGTGGGTGGGATGTGGATGGGATGTGGGTGGGATGTGGGTGGTATGTGGGTGGCAAGTGGGTGGAATGTTGGTGGTAAGTGGATGGGAAGTGGGTGGGATGTGGGTGGTAAGTGGGTGGTATGTGGGTGGTATGTGGGTGGAATGTGGGTGGGAATGTTGGTGGGAATTGGGTGGAGAGTGGGTGGGATGTGGATGGGAAGTAGGTGTGCATTGGTTCTATACTGTTGAAGGCGCAGCGAAGCGCGACGGGTTATTGCTAGTTATATATAATAAAGCTGTCAGTTTCATTTGGGCAGGCAGTTTTTTAATTAAGACAGGAATTCTCTGATGGAAATGTCCGTACTCAAGTAAAGACTTTCGTAAGTGGTTTGACAAAATGCGGAATCGACTGACTTCTGGCTACGTTTGGGATTGTTTTTAGTCTGGATACCTCGGATTTTTTCTGTATATAAGCTGTCTACAGTCTTTTGACTCTTGTCTTGCATATAAATTAAGAGATTCTGCATTTTTTTCTGTCTATAAGTACAGGGTACAGGTCTGGGGTTGGGTTTGACGCACTTTTGGTTTGGTTTCCAAGCTAATGAAAATGGGATAAAAGGAACAAAATTGTTTTGAAACCTCAAAGAACCAATCCGAGTTTATCTGCACTCCCTTGTCCTACAAACTTAAATCGGCAAAATTTGAATATGCTTTTGTTTCTATAATATAAGATTGAGGCTATGGAAGTTGCAAATGTTCACCAAGTCTCAGCTACACTAACTCAGGATTTACACGATGAAGCAAACTTCATGAAGTTTTCATAGTAGGCTTAAACTTTATTGGAATTGTACTAGATTTGTTGAACAAAATGTATAGAATCACACTGGTGTCTCTCACCTACTAAGAAAACTTCATGAGCTAAACTATTGCCACTATAGGAGATTTCTGTCACCCCCAGAGAACGGCGAATCTTTCAATGCTTTTCTAATTCATTTAACTTGAGAATTTTCCACAGCAATGCCATAGGAAGACTCTAAATCCTACATTCCATTCCGACATTTTGTCATTGAAAGTTTTATAGCATTAACTGCGCAACTTAGTGACTGAAAGAGCCAAGATTGTATTACTGACTTTGGGTTTATTTGAAGACATCTATTTTGAATCCGGCTTTTATATGGTGGGTACAAGTTACATGTTAGAACAAAACGTCCGTATGATAAAATTTTTCAAATATCTGTATAGGGACGCCAATACACAAGAAATGCATTAGGTACCTACAGAACGATAATAACCGATTTCTAATATACCAGACTGAACGTTAAGAGCATGCAGGAAATATGGTACCAACAGGACTGCGCCACATGCCACATAGTAGGAATATTTATCTCTCCCAGAGGTGGCAATAATTGTCCACCAAGATCGTGCTAAGCTGTTACTTGTACGATTCACTGAAATCTGAGGTCGCTCAATGCACTTAATGTCCACATAACCAAAACCAATGAACACATTTTAGCCGGATCTAAGCAAAAGAGTTGACAGACTTTTAAATAATGTTTTAATAATGAAGGAAATGGCTCCTTCAATAAAAAAAAATGTTTAGTTTTATTCCATTTCAACTTCGGACCGCACTTATTAAATCCATGGGTAGGTCTGACCTACTTGACTCGACCGTGCAGCAAGAAAAGTGGTTTACTCCAGAGCTTCCCAGCCATAACCCCTGAAGCACGAATATACACGCCAATTCACACCAAAGACTTGCCGAAATCGTGCTTCACTGTGTGTCAGAGAGAGACCCAGTCACATCTTCGCTCTCTCTTCTTGGGAACCCTGGCTTACTCTCTTCGGCGCAAGTGTTGGCTTGCGTTCGGCTCGTGTCGGTGTGAAGAGCGAAATGCATAGCTGCTCTAAAGAATAGGCGGCCACATGGAGAGGACAGAAAAGTGCGCTTCTGAACAAGAGAGCTCTCTCCATACTACAGACGTTTTACTCGCAATTCAGTGTTCGCCGATTAACACAACCATGAGTTCGGCTCGCGTTTGCATAAAAAAAACACGACTGACTTCGGCTCGTGTGAGCTGTGGATGGCCGCCTCAGCTTTAAAGCAGCGATTGCCAACGAGAGCGAGGCCAAAAGTGAGAGTGTATTGGTGTGCGAAAATAAAGCGCCGTTAACCAGCTTCGATCTGACCGGCCATCTACTAAAGTTCTCTTTACTCTCTTGGCCTCAGCTTTGGCATGCGTTCGGCTCGTGTATGTGTAAATTGCGAAATGTCTTCGGCCCTTGGGGGGCTTACGGTGACAATCGCTAATCTAAAGCGTTATAGTAGTAAGCCTTCAGTAATATTCATTCAAAGTTCAAAAGTTCTATTCTTCACAATCGTTGCTATTCTGAATCTAGGAATCTAGGACCGAAAAACACTCATTTGATCAAAACTGCTTCAAGAAATTGACGATGGATTATTCTTAAAATTCTTCATTATTTACCATACTTCATCAGCTTTCAATTTCGTTACAAATTCTCATTTTTCCTTACATTTTTTTTACCCCATTCGACCTCCATTTCTAAGCACTTCATCGCCAACAGCCCATCTTAATTATGGCAGCGTACAACAAAACCCGAAAGCAGTTATTTCTTTTACAAATGTCGCCTTCAACCATCACAGATTTCGTGTTCCCCCCGCCCCTAAAACCAGGTCATAAATCATAATTTTTAATATTTGTTGTCAACATGGGCGTAGCTCGTGTAGATGTAAACATGACGCTTCTAAAGAACTCCGACACGGCGACACGGGACCAAACAAAACAAAAAAAAAAAAGGTATTTGCGCACGCGCAGAGTCACACTCATTGGCAATTGTTCTATCTCGTTCTCGCTCTCACTCGGCAAGTGGACCCATTAAAAAGTCATAAAAATTTGTAAGCACCTCATAAAAATAGTCATAAATATTATTTCTTTTTTGTTCAACCCTCGTCACAGTTGTTGTTTGTTTTGTTTGTTTGCGGTCGCTCATAATTTTTATGAGTTTTTGGAAGAGATTTTCCAATTGGGTGCCATAAGATCCTCACAACAAGCGGCCATAATTTACGATCTGTGATGTAATGGTAGGCATAATGATGCTGATGACAGGACGACCACAAGGACAACTCAATTGTGCAATATTTTTTGGTTTTTTGTGTCAATGGGCGGCTACTGTAAGGGATAAAGATATTGTTAGTAGTTAGAGACAAACATGTCCAAAATTGAATGCACAAGCATTGCGTGGGAAACCCTGTTTTAGTTAGAGTACATATTTTCAGAATTTGGTCAAAAGCTTGATGATTTTAACAGAAAACATAAAATCTTAACAATTGACTTGACCAGTTTTCTTGTTTCCCAAATAAATCTATAAATTAAAGTCCACTTTCAGGGCTTATAAATGAAATTTTTAGGTGCGTTTTATGTATTCGCTTTGCTTGTTTGCTGTGTAGGGCAATTTTTCAAATTTTGTTTTCTTTCATTTGGTTGCGTGCGC
Source organism: Lordiphosa stackelbergi (assembly GCA_018904235.1). Lineage (NCBI taxonomy): Eukaryota > Metazoa > Arthropoda > Insecta > Diptera > Drosophilidae > Lordiphosa > Lordiphosa stackelbergi. The sequence goes on along the minus strand of JAEIFU010003344.1, from coordinate 11,937 downwards.
GATATCAAGTCAGAAGAATTTTCACTTCATTAAAACGAAATGCAAGCGTTTTTGAAATAATTAAGAGGCACAAAGGCGAAATGTCACAGCGAATGAAAAATGCCTAACCAGAGTGGTTGGTGGGCTAATCTAACCAAAACTATTTTATATATACATATATTTTTTTACGCAGAGAGAAGGAAGAAGTATATAAGCATAGCGTGTTTGGCAGGGAGGAAGGAAGTCATGCTGTGGCCAACTGAAAATGTTGCGCCAATGACCAACTGACTACGTTTTATGGACGGATGCGTCTGATCTTCCTTCTGGTCTCCCTGGGTGCCCTCTGCATGTGTACTTTGAACGTAATAACACATGGAAAATGCCACTTGATGTAGGTCACTTTCATTTGCATTGTGTTCGCCGAGGGTGGTCAAAGAATGCCTCCGGTCTGTTGCATAATGTGGACACAACAAAAAGATAGAGAGACAGAGAGAGAGAGAGAGAGGGGGTTACCAGCTAATTGGTCTTCCCTTTTTTTCAGTTCAACCTGCGCCTGGAGCAAACATTCATCATGCCATTCTATAAATCAAAAATAACCAAAAACACGCAAACCACCAAAAGTCGGCAGTTATCTGTTTGAATGTGTACAATAAGTGCCGGGAGACATTAATATTCTCTAAGAAATATACAAAAAGATAACGAATTTGAGGACAAAATTATTGCATGTTAAGGACCTGAATGAAGGCACAAGTCTGATTTATTTTGCTAATATTTTGAGAATTTGTTAGGGACAAAAAATTAAATAGAATCTTTATATATAAACATTTTTAAGGACGCAGTCCATTTTTATGTACAATTGTGGTCGAAATTTTTGGTTAACAATCAAAAATATCTTTGAATTCAAGGATTCTGACTGAAAGGAAAAATGTGTCTAGAATTATTCTAAAGATGTTCAGAGTAAGTTTGCTCAAATAAACATTTTCTATATACAGACAGATGATTATTTCATAGCTGGAACTTACTAAGGTCCCACATAATTTGCCCAATTTTTATGAAAATTTCTCTAAATAGCCAGATTACAGATTTTCATAACTGAATTGGTTTCACGTAAGCGTTTGATCAAAAATATCCAAAGTTTCTAAGTTTGTCTATTAGTCAATTTTTCATCAAAATTTGTAATATTTAGTTGTCTACAAAATGAATAATATGGAAATGGTTTAGTGCTTAGTAAAATGTTCGTAATGTCAAGAATATGGATATCAGAAATTTGAAAAAAAAATTTACTTGAATATTATACAATTACTTAGCTCTCTGAGTCTAAAGCAACTGCAATCGTCCTACTGTATCCATAAAGTTTAAAGACATTCGACATTCTTGCGTTTGAGCACAAGTCTATAAAAAACATACAAATTTTGCTATCTGGTATAAAGAACATACAAATTTTGCTATCTGGTTGCGTTTGAACACAAGTGCAAGGGCACCCAAGCATAGATTGAGATAACGCAGGGAGAGTATGATTTGTTTGGACTTAGCATGACCTAGCGATGGAAGAAATACTTGCATAAAAAAATTGACACCAAATATCAAATAAAGATTCATTCAGCTCCTAAAATAGAAGCTAGGCACTGGGAACATGACCGAGTTTTAGAAGACTTTCTTTTATCTTGAATGAAATTTAATATCATCACACCAAAATATGACCCAAATTTTGTATTTCAATTGAACTTTTAGGGATTAGCATGGAATTAGGGAGTTCTGTTCTCCATACCGTCTTAAAACACTCTGAACACCAACATATGACCTTAATTTGTCTCAGGATAATGACACTCAGAAAATAATCAAAAACATACCAACAGTGTCAAAAGAATGATACGTACGGAAATACTTGACTAAAGCAAAAAAGCAAGCTTTTATTATTCTCCAGCATTTTTAGGTCCCAAAATACTTGTTTTAGAACTGTTTCTGTATATATTAAGTGGATTTCAAGATATTATTTGTATAAATAAAAAAATAATAAATTCTAAAGTCAAGCCCAATACATTCTTGAAACAAGACAAGATTACATTAAACAAGTAAAAAATGTTATTGCTTTAAGACCATAAATTCTAAAACTATTCCCCATTTGTTCTTGAAATGAGGTTGCTATATTGAATCAAAGAAGGCAGAAAGGATACTAGAGTTATCAATACTAGTTTAGAAAACTATTGGTAATTATAAGCAGAATTTTGTAAGTCGATTTTGCTAAATTAAAAACGTTTTTTTCGGCTTACTGATTCAAGAACGTTTTTGTCATTTAAAAAAAAAATAATGGTTTTTTTCGTTATTAGATTGTTACGTTCATAATTTAAGTACTTATAGCCTAGTTCCACTGACACTTATATGTACACTGAGCAAAAAACTCAAGAATTTTCTTACTTAAATCAAAGAATTTTGAGTTTCCAAAACTTCAATAAGCCAGAAAAATCTTACTTTAAGTACGGAATTTTTTGATTCAAGAGCGTTTTTAAAAATCTCAAAATTCTTGATTTAAAGAACGTTTTGTATATGTTTAGCACGATTTGGGATTTTTTTGAGATCACTTAGAGCTCAAAATAAGCATGATCTAGACTTATTTATGTTAGCTAAGAGCTATTTGTGCTTAAAGGAAGAGCTCGTTTTTACATCAAGAACGAAATGGTCTTAAATTAAAATTTTGTTGTCTTGAATCAAGAATTTTATTTCTATTTTTTAATTTTTAACGGTCAATTTCGAATTTAATTCGAATTCGAAATCAGAACGATTTGTGCTCAAAGTAAGAATTTTCAAAAGCGAATGGTTCTTACCAAATTCTAGACCGAAACTGGTGATTCCACTGTAAACGTAAATTCTCAATAAAAAGTCCAGTACGTTTAGAAAAAAATACTTAATAGTGTTAAGGGCGAATAACAAAATATTTTAAAATTATAATATATACAGGAGGTCTTGTTAAGAAAAAGTATTTTTGTGTACATATTATGTGTCAGTGGAATCAGGCTATTACAAAGAACAAAAGACGCATTCAATTTTAAGTACAAAACGCTATTAACTCTATGCCGATCGATCAGATCAGATTTAAGGAAACTTGAGAAACAAAACTTTCTCAAATGAATTAAGCACAAGTGTGCCCTCGAGAAGTGCTTAAAAAGTAGTGCAATTGCACATTAAAACCATTTCATAAGTTGTTCGTTAAGGCCCATACTCAGATGAGCTAAATTTTTAGTTTGGTACGATATTTCACATGAATAGAAACAATTTCGTACAGCTTTGAAATCTGAATACGTTTGAAAAATAAATAAACCAAGTCAGATGCAGTAATAGTTCGTCGTTGAAGTTTGTTTGTTGTACAGCAATGTTCTTTTTGATCTTATGGAATATGGGCGTATCAAGAGCGCAAATCCAGAACGATTGTATAAATTAATATGCATTCCCTGTTCCTCCGAATAAAATTTTATAGTTGGTTATCGAGTAAAAGTTTGGAAGTGAAATTCCAAATGATCAATATAACATGGAAGTTGACAATCATATTAATGGTTACTATATTCGGTTTGAGGAAAATCGGAATTGCTTAAGCAATTGAAACCGCTTGCTCAATGTCAAATGGAATTAATTCGTTCAAAAGGACGATCTGATCTAGTAACTACATATGATATTCTTCGCATCTACCTTATTGATTTGTACATTTAAAAAAAGAATAAATACCGTTTACATGGAAATCGACTCGGAATTCGGAACAGGCCCGAACATTTATTTGGTGGGAGCGCATGACGGTTTTGTATGAATATTATGAGGAAGAACCTAAGAGGCACTGAAATTATCGGCGAAAGTATTAACAATCTTTTCAATCAACTCGGAACGGAATCCGTTAGAGATTTTTTTAGTTTGGGATAGAAATGAAAAAAATGGTCAAGAAATAAAATTTTTAGCTAATAATGTAAGTTTAGGATTGGATAAAAGGAAGAAATAATTATATAGAGGTTTAGCTGGATTGATGAGTAGGATGATTTGAGTGTATAAAATATAATTCGATTTTCTGCCGAAAAAATATTCGTAAGAAACGAAGCAGGGACTCGAAAACCTACTTTTCAGAATAATATTAACACACTTTTCTGGCGCAAACTACACATTACATTTAAAAATATCGCTTAACATAAAATTTTCCCATTTCGTTATCGAAATTAAATTGCAGGAAAACCAAATTAGACGGAAAAATAAGGGCACAAGAATTGGGAAATCCAAATATGAAAAACATTCAGGGTACACAAATTCGGAAAAATTCATTTTATTAATATTAGAAAACAGTAGATGCCCTCAGTTTGCCCTCAATATTAAAATATTGGTGGTTCTTTCAATTGTAGCAGCCAAATAACTGCTTTTGAGCAGTCAAAATTAACGGAATTCACGGGTACACTAAGAAAAATGACCACGCAAATCCCAGCACAAATGTGCTCCTATTTGAACAATTTCGTTCGCGAAATATCGTTCACAAAAAAAAGAAGACCGACGTTCAGGGAAATACACCACAAAAAAGCTTTCTTACTAAAACTGCCACAAATCACATCCGAAGTGCGAACATTGCGCATTGAGAACTGTTTTACATTCTACAATTATTATTAATATTTAAAAACAAAACAAAATGAGCAAAAACATAAAAAAAAACTTTGCGTACACGCTGATTTGAGCTCTGATTTTCCGACCAGAAAAAAATATTCAAGGCTTTGCCTTTAGCAAAAAGCTTTCAATCACAAAAGCTAGCCGCGATGGAAGCGACGCCAACTACTGGGTTTTAAAAAACATCGAGGTTATGAGTTCGATCCCTGCTTTCTGCAGACAAAGTCATTAAAATAAAAAAAGAATTCAGAAAGAAACTTGAAGAACTAATTTAATATAAAATGTTTAATTAAATTACATTTTGAAACAAAAGAAAAATATTAAAAACATTTGTTCTCAGCGCTTATTTTGAGAGCACAAAATGTTCTTGAAACATGCCCAAGCCGTTCATAAAGTGAGCACAAAATGTTGCGGGATTACTCTACTTTTGTCAACGAATGGGCTTCATTGCGGTATATTTAAAACGAATTTTTTTCTGTGTGTAAGAAAAATATTTTAGGATACTCACTCAAGAAACCATTATTCGAAAACAAACTTTGGAACAAGCATAATTCAACTTTATAGTCTGTCTATCTTCACACCGGCCTCAGCTTCGAAAAATCAGTCAAAGTCGAAGCTGCGAGATTTTGTGTTCATATGAAAAACGTAGGCTGGGTGATTACTCAAAAGTTGTCAAAATTTAAGCTCCAGCTCTACTTTCATTGATGTAACCATATGACTTGTATATGGTAATCGTTTCCGAATGATTTTGGCGATACTTTGCATTCATACTTGGTATTAGCAGCTGCCATCGGTTTTTCCATGTTTGGTGTGAACTCATGCTGCAGGTTTTCGTAGCTTCGACAATTTCCACTTTTGATTCACCCAATTTTGGTTTAATTATTTTTGTTTCTTAATTTCTTTCTTTGTTTTGTTTTCCTAATTTTTATTTCCAAATTTTGGTATTCTTAAGCTAAGTTCACACTATTTATTAAAGGTAACATTTTTCGTTTTTGACTAAATATGTCGATTTAAGATTTTTCTTGTTGATTTTACCAATTTCAAAGTTTCGTCAAAATTATGTGTCCTTTGATAAAATCTAACAATTTTGATTTTCTCAATTTCGTATGCGCTATTTATGGAAGGAATGAGATCTTGAGAATTCCAAGCAGGCCATTACAAACATTTTCCAAGTTTAAGTGTCTGCCAGTCTAATATGAAGGTTCGAATCCTTACAGAGTAAGAAAAAGTTTTTCAATTAAAAAAGTAAGTTAATTTAATTGGTTGTTTTTCGGAATAACAAACTTACAAACAACAAGGGGTGGGGCGAGTAATTTATTTTCATATAACTAAAATCAAAAGTGCGACATTTTGTTATTAAATTGAAAAACTTTTGGGCGAAAATTAAAGTATGAAGTGAAATTGGCTACAGATGTTTGTCACAGTTTTACATAGGGTAGGAAAAAACACTCTCGGTACCATTGTGGGCGTCAAAGCTCAATATATTCGTTGAATTTTTGTTGTTGAAGGCAACAGAAAAAAAGGTAAAAAGTATAAAGAGAAAACTAAGACCATTAACTGTGAGATAAACATTATTTTCTACTTTTATAATGGAATTCCATACTTGATAGCCGACTGAGTGGGAAATTACTTAAATTTAGTATGGTAGATTTTTAAACTGTTATACTCAAAAAAAATATTATATTGCAGTATTAAGGGTTATATTGAATCGTGGTATTTGTACAACGGTATCCAAACGCTGCAAACCGCAATAAAATTTTTAGTTTGGCTCTATTTTTGGGGATTTACGGCACATTTTAGGTTAGTGATTGTTTCAGAGGGTGTTTTAGGGCTGTTTTACCCCCTTGAGTTTCCGAAAAAGGACTTCAAGGCCGAAATTTAGGGCCATATTGAAACGTAGTCTTAAGCTTTGTTTACACAGGCAAATAATTTGCCCAAATTTGGATGACAAATTGATTAATTATGCTTAATAGCAGATTTTGATGGACTAAAGATTTTAAACAACGGTTCCATAGGAAAATAGTTCGATTATATATGGCCGAAAAGTGTCCAAGTTTGGCCTATTTAGCACTATTTCGGAAATTATTTGGGCAAATTATTTGCCTGTGGGACATTAGCATTAAGCTATGTGCACACGGGCAAAGAATTTGCCCAAATTTGCCTGACAAATTATCAAACTATTCATGAATGCACATTTTTCAGGACATTAGCTTTAAGCTATGTGCACACGCAAATAGTCTGCCCAAATTTGCTTGAAAAATTGTCTAAATTTTCATGATTGCAGATTTGGCAGAATCTAAAACTAACACTATAATTCCATACGCAAATAATTTGATAAAATATGACCGACAAATTCGCTTAGCCAAAATTTATATCAAAATTTAAGCAAATTATTTGTCTGTGTGAACATATCGTAATATTTTGTGTCCCAAACTTTTCAAAACGCGTTAAATCATAAACGTAGGTCTTTCTTTAGATAGTTGATTCATGATTGAGTATATCAAAGACGAAATTTTAAATTGTCAAACCACAATGTATCTTTCTATGAAAGAGTGCAAATTTGGTAACCGTTTTCAATATTTTAAATTCTTAATTTAGAAAAACGATAAAGCAAATTCTTAATAAGTTTTGCGAATTTTGTTCAATTAAATTTTTCCTAAATTACAAAATTTAAACTTCCTTATTTCTTGTTCACACTTTTCAACAATTTTTTTTAAATTTTACTCACATTTGTAATTAGCCGACGGCGTTTCACCAGCAACTTGTTTCAATTGTAAAATCGTTTTATTTTTCACTAAATCGCAAATTTTTGTTCAAAAAAAAAAAAAAACAAACACAAATAAATCAAAAATTGTAAACTATTTTGCTTTGCTCAGTCACTTTTGGGCCAAACTCATTATAGGAGTTAATCCGTGTTTGTGTGTGTCAAAAATTCTGTTTCTCAGGTAAACACTTGACTTCTATTGAAGGATGTATTTTTCGCGTTAACTCTTTTGCAGCCGCAATTAGCCAAATGATGGCCAACAATTTGTCACACTGAACTCGCGCGATTTCACGCCGTATTTATGAGTATCCATCAGCGGCGGAATTGTATTTTAAACGTCATCGATGGAAACACTTTGCTGGCCATCCATCTTCAGCATATTGGTTGTATCTAGGTGTATCTGTGTATCCAACGGATGCGCGTTTGTTTTTGTATTCCGCGGATACGTGCTCGAAGCGCCAATGTCTCACTTTGACTGCTCGGGCATAATTCAAATATCTGAGCATCAATAAAAAACACACACACACACACAGAACACATATAGTCAGCGCCAGCTACTCCGCTCACGTCCGTCTCCGTCTATCCAATTGTAGCTGCGAGTACACCAAGTGCATTCATTAAAACAACAACACACACCGAAGGTGAGAGCAGGCAAGCATGCGGGGCCCACCCTCTAGCCATCTCACTCACACACTTTACCTTTGCGGACGCGATTCAACCGCCAAACCAGAAATTCATAGCCACAAAATGTGCGACTCTCCTCTCTCACTCTCACGTGTGGGTGTAGAATTTCGAACTCGAATTCTTATTGCTCACACCGACAGTGTCTGTGTGTCGACGACGTCGTTCTCTCTGTGGCTGTCACGGGAGAGGAGATCGTTTCGGTTAGAGCGAAAAAAAAATATAAACAATATTCGAAGTTCGAAGGCCCGAAAGTGGGTTTGATTTTAGAGAAGAAAGTTAAAGTTGACCCAAAGGAGCAAACGGAAGAAGAGAAGAGGAAATAGTTAAAGTCAGGAAAAATATAAATTCTTAAATTAATATAAAATGAGCCTGAGTCTATTGTACTCTCTTCGAACTTCGACTGTTTCGGTATTTAATCGAAATCTTCGTTGAATTTACTGTTAAACGCACGGTGGATAAGTTTAGAGCTCTTGGTACAGTGGAATGTCCTTAACAAAATTTTTGATAAATTTTCAAAATTCTTGTAAAGACAATTTGGAATATTTTTTGTATTTTTTACATTTTCTATTTGAATATTGAATATTGTTATAACAAAATTCAGTGTATAAACCTAAAGTTTTTCAAAATTTAAACATAAAAAACTATCCTGTTTGTAATTTATAAAATTTCATTTATAAAATATCTAAAAAGTATTATAAACGCACATTGAGAGCTCGTTAATTTAGCTAATTTAGCTAGCTTTTGTTTGAAGTTCTCTTGTTGTCCGCATTTAGAGAACAGTTTTAGAATATTTTAATATAGCCGGTTTTAGAGCTCTTTCGCGAATAATTAGCAAAGTTCGTCAACTCAAATACCCACACAATTAAAAGCTTAATTTCTGTAAATCCCAATTCTTAAATCTAGCACTCGCAAAACTTATAACCTTGAGATCTGCACTTAGCTCGGAACTTGGAAATCAATTACGTTCGAATTCGTTAGACTTTTTTACTTGGTTATATTTGGAAACTCTGCGCTTTTAATTTTTATCAAATTTGTATGACAAATTCGCTAAAAACGCATAACAGCAGATTTTGCTGGAACTATGTAACTATACTCAAATAATTTGATCAAATATGCTTGAAAAATTACCCAATTAGACCTATTTAGCTCAATTTTTGAAAATATTAGGTCAAATTATTTTGCCTGTAACTGAAAAACTTAAGCTAAGGTCCCTCAGGCAAATAATTTGCGCAAATTTTGATGAAAAACTGACTAATTAGGCCAACTTAGGAAACTTTTCGGCTATTCTTGTTCAACTTACTGACGTATGGAAAACACAATTTTAGTTTTAAGTTGTGCAAAATCTATAATCATAACTATTTTGAGAAATTTTTATGAGAATTTGGGCAAATTATTTGCCTGTGGGACTTGAGATAATCAACTATGTTTCCATAAGCATATATTTTGATGAAATTTGCCCTAGAAGTTACCCTATTTGGCCTATTTAGTTCAATTTTGGCAAAATATTTGGGGATATTATTGCGGTCAATTTCTAAATGTTTCTTTAAATGTTTATAACAGGCAAAAGCAAGCATCTTCAACACTATAAAGTATATTATCTTGATCAGCATCAGCAGCTAACTCAATATACTCCGTCAATCGTCAGATCCGTCTTTATAAACACCTAAATCTCCGAGAATACAAAAGCTAGAGCATCCAAATTTGATATTTTGTCAAGTTTCTTTTAAATTTTTGCCACCCCCACAATCAAATTTTTAAGTATTAATACAATTTTTATACAATTTGTAAGTTATTAATTTCAAACTTTGCAAAATAAACTAACTAAAACTTGCAATATTTACAATCTCTCAAATTTTCAGAATAATTGAATATTTAATATCCGAGAAATAGCAATATTTCATTTTGTCATAGATTTGGACTCAGCGTGGTCAGTTAATAAAAACACTTTGTACACTTTTCGGATCTTCTTCTCAGAACGCAAATTTTGTCATATTTGAGGTGTCTACATGCTCTGTCTGCTAACATAATGTTCATATGTTAACATTAATGTTATTTATTATAAGGGTCCGAAGTGCCGAATTTAAATGGCTTGGTATTCGTTTCAGTATTTTCGTGCTCTTTTATAGAAAAACCACACTCAATTTAACTCATTAAACTTTCTTTAAGTTTGTTTTTTTCTCATTTTGAAGTAAATCGTAATGATTAAGGTAATTTAAAATTGTCCATTTCGAAAGATATTTAAGTATTGGTATATAACTTTTCGATACTTCAACTTAAATAAGAAAAACTGTTACAAAAATTTTGTGGAACGATATTAAAATAAAAATTCCGATGTCGAATTCAACAATTTATTAACTTTCTTAAGCTACACATGAGACATGATATTCTAGTAGTCCTGCTTTTTGTTATGTTTTAAATTTGAATAGCTTGTCAAATTCATAGAATTTCAATTTCATGGCTAAATGCAGGCCTACTAGATTATCATGTCTCTTGTGCAGAACAGTGTAAAGGCAGCCCTAGGGGAAAGCTTAACCAGATCAATATTCAGCATTTTCTAAACTAAAACTGAATTTTATTGTTAGCCGGCTCGAGGTCAGGTTAATAGAAATGCGAATACAAAGCCAACTTCATCTGTGTCAAAGTTTGAAAATACTTGAACACACATAAGCCTGCCTTTGGGATTCCCAAGCGTTCATAGCAATTCTGTCATGAGGTAAATTCTGCCAACACACTAAGGACAGGCGCAGACAGCTGAAGATTACATTGGTATTCATGAAATAGCTCTATACTGTCAACCAGCATCCTTTGTGGAGTTGTGCGTGTTTTGATTTAGAGAAGTTATGGCCTGCCTAAAAAGTTCTACGATTTTCAAAAGGTCACTAAAACAAACACTTGATACTTGAAATAGCTCGCTTCAATGGTTAGCGATTAAGACCAAATTGCGCAGATCAATTTAAAACATATAATAATGGCATTGAAAACAAAAAAGTTTTCCTCACTAAGACCCATTATCCTACCAATCGTTCCAATGGCAGCTACAAGAAGTAGTCCTCCGATCCGTGTGGATCCGATATAGAAGCACAGTGCAGTCAAAGCAAGACTGTGCATTTCATTTCGACAGCTTTAAAACTGAGGGACCAGTTCCCGAAGAAACAGACAGACGGACGGACAAAGCTTAATCGACTCAGCCCATCCTACTGATTAAGAATACACATACATGCTTTATGTGTTCGTTTTCAAGTGTATAAAACCAATGTAATGTTTGTTTTCTTTCTGTATATTTCAGTTACACTTCGGCAACCGACTTCAGGGCAAACTGCACAAATCTGCACTAAAATTATTACTCATACTATTATTTGCAGAAAATTTACAAATACTGTCTGCCGAAAACTTCCTCTTGACATTTACTTTCATCTTTGTGAGTTCTACTGCCTTTGGTGGAATCCTCAAACGTTGATTTGGTATCTATGCGAGGGCCCTTTCTGAAGTCCATAAAATGAACCGACTGATACTAAATATCAATTTTGGTAGTCAAACAATTTAGTAAGACCTTTGTTCCGGTTATACCCGATTTTTAAAAGTCCGGTTATTCGTATGAAAGATTTAATACATAAGGAAAGCTGCATACCAAATTATATGATTGCATTCAAAATTAACTAATTAAAATAAAAAGTATTTTAGAAAAGTTATCATAACTTAAATGACCTAGAGTCTACCCAAAAAGTTCTACGATTTTCAATCAAAAAGGTCAGTAAAACAATCACTTTGTGATTTTCTGTAATGTTATTTTAATCCAGGCACAAGAAATTTGTCAGTTCTTAAGTTTTGCCTGTAAGGATATGTAATTAATGCTTCTATACCCACTACCAATAGTCAAAGAGTTT
>JAEIFU010003343.1:0-29837 GCA_018904235.1 Lordiphosa stackelbergi | reverse complement strand
CTCTCCTCCCTCTTCTTCATAAGATTTATACTTCGACTTTCCGAACCTAAACGGCTGCACGGCCTCAATATTTGCTGACTACACCCCAGGTCTATTACCAGCAGAAATCACACAGAACTTACAAAAAGCATTTGACTCCTCCAAAACCTTTTTCACAAGATGGAAAATTTACACACCGATAAACAATAGCTATATACTTTTCAAGAAAAAGATTGCCTAAGACTATACCAAACAGCTACTTAGACCTGATGGTGCTGACATCCTCTGAATAAAAGGTTCGCTACCTAGGTGTCATCCTAAAACCCAAAATTAACTTCAAGGACCCTATAGGATATACCATTGATAAAATCAATTCTTATCAGAACTCTGTATCCCATAATGAATAGAATCTCACGGCTATCCATTGAAAATAAGTTAAACTTGTTCAGATCGATATTTCAGGCAATAATTTCCTATGGTCTGATGTCGCCAAGTGTCATATTCTGGTGTCACAGAAATCTCTTAGAGATATTCGCCTTTGCAAAACGCTCGAAAAAAAACCGTCGGTGTCCCAGAACTTCAAGAGATTTCGTTTTCTTATATGAAATCGAGTTGGAAGGTTTGTGTCCATGCTAATGGGACATTTTTTTTCAATCTGTTAGCAGGGTTGCCTCTCTCACAAAAAATTCCCATCTTCTAGTTATGAGTTAATTTAATGTTTAAATGCAATTTTATGATTGTGTTATATGTTTTATGGTGCATTTTTTAATTCTAATTAGAATTTAAGTCATATTCTCCAAAATAAGATGCAAAATTTAAAAATATTTTGCGGCCAATCATAAATATAACTTGACAACTCTAAGCCCTTGTTCGTGCCAATGTTGGTACACAGATGGCGACTCCAAAAGGGCACTGTGGCTGCAGGTTTTAATTTTACGCAGCGTTAGAGTGATTTTATTGAAACACAAAATTTAAATATTAAAACAAATAAAATATTTAATTAATTTGATGCAACTCATCCAGAAAATAATGTTGTTCACATTTCCAAAACTAATTTTACATTTCGAAATTGTTTGGTTGGTGAATTCAGCTAAATCTCCCGACAAAACACGAGAGATTTGAAACCAACCGAAAGAGATTTTTGTGACACTGAGAATTGGTTTGGGGTTGAATTTTGTTGGAAGAGATTTTTCTGACACCGCTGATTATGTAAATATAGATTTAAGTTTGGCTGAGTAATAAGTTTTTAAAAAAGATAGTGGTGGCGGTATGAACAAAAAGTTTTCAGTTCTTTATTGTAAAATTTTCCTATTATAATCAGGGGTGCCACAGAATTCACTTTCGCTCTAAATTCGCTCCGAATTTGATTTCGCCCTACAGACCATGTTTTCGAGTGATTTGCAAACCGCACTCTTGAGTCGGCGATTTGCTTTAAATAGACCTTAAAATGCATTTTAATAAAAATAAGGTTTATTGAGTCTTCATGGGTCTGCTCAATTTGTAAATAAAAAAAAAAAAAAAATAAAAAAGTTAAGTTTATTAAATAAGCATTTTACTAAATCGCTAGTAAAATCCTTCGCAACTAACTCAATTCACTGCAACTCACCAAATCGCTAGAATTACAGTGGTGCCACCTTTTTAACATTTGAATTTCGAAAATTAATCGAACTGCGTTTTAAAGTAAATACAATATCTAGTTTGTGTTAAAACACAGATAAAAAAATTAGATTAGTAGGCCAATAATTTTTTCCGTTGATCTTTTGCCCAATTATTGTGCAATTTGTAAGTCAATTGCTGTCAATCTGAGTTGAACAAAATGTCGGCTATAAAGTAATGTGGACGCCAAATGTTGGCTTTTATTTTTCTTCCGAAATTGTTATAAAATTATTTATAAAGGGAAAACCATCGAACAGATGTCCAGAGCGAAATTTGCTTGGCTTTTATGAAGGAGCTTAAAGACTTGGACCCCAATGTCAAAATGGGCGACATGGGTTGCAGGCTGCAGCTCGAAAGAACTGACTTCTAAGTCTGACCAACCTTTCTCCAACCGTTTGAATTGAATAATGCGTGTCCGGCCCAATGTTATTTTGGAGCACAGCATCATTACCCCATGCCTTTGCCTACGTATATTGTCTGACTTTGAAAGACGGTCCGAGGGTGGATCAAAGACGGTTGCACTCCTAGCCTCTTCTTGCGGATTTGCTTCTTCCCCTTAATCGTCATTGCCCTTGTCGTGCGAAAGGCATTTATTTAATTAAAGCAAAACTCTTGCCTTCATATACGTACGCGTTCTCGTATCCGAACAGCAGCTAGAGTTGCAGGGGTCCATTTTTATTTTGGCGGGCGGTAAATTTTTGTGTGGAATAACAAACATTTAACTCAGTTAAAGAAAATTAAGTTTGTTTCCTATAAAAAGGATCAACCAAATAGCTTACATTTCAAAATATTAAGAAAAAACCGCATTTAAAGTCTTTAACTAATTTGCACTTTCGGGTAAGTTCATCTATGCAGTCAAGTTCGAAAGGGTTTGTGGAACTAGCTTGAAAAATGAAATCGCTCGAGGTTCTGTGGCATGGCGAAATATTTCAGCGATTTGGCAAATCGCCAAGCCAAATCGCCATTCACTTCGGCGAGCGTCTTCGGGCGATAAATTTCACATTCGTGTCGGATATTTTCCTTGAGGGCTTCCAAGGTCTCAGTTTGTTGATGTAAACACGGGACATCAAAACCCCATAAAAGAAGTCCGACCGTTAAATCGGGGCGATCTGCGGGCCAGTGCAAATCGCCAAAACGCGAAATTAAGCGACCCGGAAACGCGTCCTTCAGAATTATTCTGGCGCCCCGGAGTGGTATCGCTCCATGGCTTATTCACTCTGTATTCTGTATCTGTTCACTCCACAAATGTCAAAACAGAGATTTGACATTACGGCCAGCCCAAAATGAGAGCATCTTTCCAATAGGGTGACTTCTTTTGCGCCACCTTTGTACATGCAAGAAATTATTTATTTTCACTTTACCAGCTTTTGGATCGGTACCATAGTGCGTCGCAACAAGTGCAATTACCCTGGCTTTCCAAGAGTCTGTTACAACAACAAACCCGGGTGGTTTTTTCGGCTGTTGTTGGAATTGCTAAGCAGTATAGAATATGTTCTCGATTTTAGTCGAGTACACGTACACTTGAGTAAAATCAGAGAATTTATACTTGATCAAGCAACATGGTCGATAACAAACGGCCGGTAAGACATATGCCTATACGAGTTGGAATTTGTTTCTTCGGAATTTATTGATGGCTTGGCCCTTTGGCTTCTCTGTTCAGTTACTTCCCGAAATTCTCGCCTATAAAATTCAAATTAAATTGAAGTTTACAGAAAAATGGCCCTAAATTGTCCACAACTTATAGGAACTGACAGCACCCATAAAACTACGAAATGTAAAAAAAGCACCAAACGAGCAAAGGTTTAATATTTTTAAATATTTGTAAGGTTTTAGAACTGTTTTAGAATGTTCAAGGTTATATATATCTAGAAATTTATATTTAAAAACCACAATTTATAACCACAGACAAAAAGAATCTTTAGGTAGTGTTACGTTACTTTAAAAAATAAGAATGTACAAATTGTACGAAACTGTTTGTAAGATTGGTTAATCGAAACGCCCACACACTACGGAGACGACATCAGCCTCAGAGATCTCAGCTCATTTAAGGCGTTGCTGTCTGTCACGACGATGTGAGAGTGGATTACAAATTTGGTTGGTCAACTCACATATAACGGTAAAACTTGTAAAAAAAAATTGTCTGGACAAGTCTGACTAATTTACCAGTCTATAAATGACAAATACTTGAACCATTTTTGGGGAATTTTGAGCGACTTTTGTGTGTTGTTCTTACCAAAAAAAGTTGTACGGAAAACAAGTTGAATGTCAATCGTTGTTCAATCAATCGTTATTTCTTCCTTGTTCATGACCATATCCAACTGCCAATTACCAATTTTGGTCTGGCTCTCATGAATCATTTGTGTAATTCGGTTTACCGTTAGTCGAACAAAAACTATCAAAATGCGGAAGTTATAAGAACACAAGGTTAAAATTGTTGTTGTGTGAGATCATATGGGGGAAAATGAAGGAGAAAGTCTTCTTGAAAAATTTAATCTTTTTGCGTAATCAAAAAAAGGGAAAGTTCTTTGTTAGAAATTGTGTTGGAGGATGTTTTCATAAGTAAACATTAAATGATTAATTTAAACTTATAACAGTTAGCTGTGACATTTACTTTGATAACCAATCTTTTTACAGCTAATCAAAACGGCTAAACCGAGGCTTGTATACTCTTCAATGTCAGTGAAACTTCTGGAATTTAAATTTGGATTTATTTGTGACCTAGAAAATCGAATTTCTTCATAGTTATTTGAGGCAAACCGGCCAATCATCGCCTCTTAGAATCTAATGACAAAAGAAGGTGTCAACGAGGCCAAATGAAATAATGTCGGCAAAAACTTTGTTGATGATGTATCTCGAGTGTCTTAGCTAAAAAAGCGGTGCGAATAAAATAAAGCAAACACACAATGCAAACAAATGAAAGGCTGATAAAAAATTTTTTTAAACTGTGCAAATTGCGGTTAGCAAGGTCGATGCGTGTGCCGCGAAACGCGTGCTCGCCACCAAACCAACTGAAAACTAGAGCTTCAGCTGAGCTAAGCTCGTATCAATTAAATAATTCTCATTGAAAAAATTTGAAGAATTAAATGCCGTTGGGAATGTGTTTTGTTCTTAATAAGGAATGGGGAATCGCCTTGCATATATCAAACAAATGTCTGAAAATAGCTCAAGCGCTTATCACGTTTTCAGTGGCATGTGTAAGCAGCTGCCATAGTCGGTTCAATATTTTATAAACGACACAGACAACAGCCAGCCAAATACAATTTTTCAATTTCCCTCAAGAAGGCAAGGCAGTCTCACAAGTTTCCCAAACAGAAACAGCTTAGGCAATAAAAAGCTAAAGGAAAATCCTGAAAAGAAGTCTTTGCATTTGTTTGCATATTTTCATGGGAGAGGTGAGGAGAAGGTGCAGGAACTGAAGCGTTATAAAATATATTGAGCATGTGTTTTGTTTGGCCAAAAAGGAGATACATACATATAGAAAATAGTAAAATATAACTGAGCTGAGTCAGCATCAAGAAAATTTATGGGATAAGCATAAAAAAATCTTGAAAAAAATAGTTAAAGATCTCAACTGAAAATCACTTTGATGCTGTATGCACAGTAAGGATTTTTAAAATTCTTCAAGTCGAAACTGAAGTTGAGAATAAAAATTTTAATAAGGGAAAAAAAATTTAAGATGCTCTGAATAATTAGTTATATTTTTATGCTACGAAATTCAAAATCAATATAAAAATATTTCTGCACAAGTTTCTCTGTCAGTTGTTTCAATAGTTTGTCTTAACATAATCACCGAAATTATCCTATCGATGTCACAGCGTTGTCACCCGATCCATACAGTGTCACTCGATAGTAAAATTATATTTCTTGACCAACTTTTTACGAAATAATATTATATAATTTTGCACTCTTTTCAAGTTAGTTAATATAGCTTAAGGTGAAGCTACTTTGGAAATCTTTGAAATAAACTTCCGCCAAATTGATTAAACTATACGTAGCAGCTTCTTCCGCATATGAGTAAGATCGAGCCCAATTAATTTCTATTTTATTTTTGGTATTGGAAATTAATTACAATTAAATATTGGAGCTTTATGATCATTCTGCGATTGCCTTATGAGTATTATGAGTGAGCTTTATAAATGAGCCCGATATGTATCCGTGTGAGTGAGAGCTTTAAATCAAGCATGAATCGTGCATGAGCGTTATCCTTGAGCATAATACACTATTCTGACTTAGCTTAATGTGTGAGCCATAAACGTCTTTGCGTGATTAATAAGTACGGGCCTTTTGAGTGGCTATAATGAGTTACGTGTCGTCCTTACAATGTGTGAGCATACATTGTAAGTGAGCGTTTTTCGTGAAAATTCATTGTGCGTAATAGCCTACTTCCACTGGCTTCATTTCTTATAATTTTCATTACTAAAAATTTTGCCGTTTCCATTGAGAAATTGTTATCTTTTCTACATTCACAACGATACGTTGTCAAAAACGGCTGCCAATTTTGATTTATATAACAGGCTCTACTTTCAAACTTACGTGGACTTATTGGAATATTTAGCAAAAACAAGTGAGAAAGTCTGTCAAGCCCGACTATAACATACTCTGTACTCGGTGTATATGCTGAATGCGTCGCTGCCACTGTGCTCATCTCTAAGTTTTTTTCTCTCTCTCCTCTCTTTGATGCATGCAATGCGGTGTTGTTTGCGTGTGCGTGGGAGGCGTCTTTTTTACACTTTTTTTCTCATAACTTGAGAACCTCTCATCCGATCTTTATCATTTTTTCGGCAAATCGATACATATTGCCAATGACTACCTATCTTTAGAAGGTACGAATCATCTATCTAAAAAACTGTCGGAGATAAGACGATTTTTTTTAAAATTGCGGGGGCGGGAGGGGGCGTGGCAAAAATTGAAAATAAACTTGATATGCCTGCAAGTATAAGAAGCATTTGTCCCATACATGTCAAACCTCTATCTCTTACCATCTCTGAGATCTGTTTGTTCATACGGACGAACAGACGGACATGGCTATATCGACTCGGCTGTTGATGCTGATCAAGAATATTTATACTTTTTAGGGTCGGAAATGATTCCTTCTTTCTGTTACATACTTTTGCACAAACTTAATATACTCTATGTACCTTCGGTACAGAGTATAAAAAAGACATACCCATCAGGTCAGCAATTGCGAGCATAAATTAACAACAGATAGCTATATACACAAAATTTTTAACCTAATTTATGTTTTAAACAAAACTGATCCTACTTTTTATATTCAAATGATCAAATTATTGATGATCACATTTGTGTAAAGAGTAGGAGTGTGTTTTTAAAAATACCAAGTTCCTTCGTGGGGAATGCGATCATTTTAAGAAATAAGGGGAAAAAAAATGGAAACAACAATTTGTATAGAAGAAACAAGCTTCATTTCTTTGATGGAAAAATAAATTATACGTAATCTTGGGGGTGAACGTTATGCAAATTTAAAAAGTTTTAAAAAAACAAATAGACGGAATAGGCAAGACATATTGACTCGTCTAGTTTTGTAGACTTATTTCCCTTGCACATTCTCGAGAACAGTATCTAATTGTTCTGAATGTTAACATTCGCTTAGTGTATTTTTATAAGCTTTAAATGTACACTCGAATGAGCATTTGTAAGGACTGTGGAAGTCACTGAAAAACCATTCGTAATTAGCCCGGTGTCATTTAGCTATAAAGGTTGATTTACTATAGATATGTTATCAAGTAGTCCTATGTCATCAATAGGAACAACTAATTGGGCATAGAGATTTGAGGGAGAAATGTTTATTATTTATATAATTATTACACAAATTGTGTCCAACTTTGGTCTTTGGCTTTGACTTTACTAAGCCGAATTAAGTTCTCCCAAAGCCTATTTTCTATTCTTTTTTTTGTTAAAATGCAATACTGTGTATTTCCAATGAATATTTTTCAAAATCTGTTTTTATTTTTTTTTTTCAATGTAGTCATCTTCTGCTTTAATAAGGATCCGTTCCGTTTGTCTTGGTGACTGATCTGAATTTTTAAATTATTTGTCTTTTATTGAGTTTTTTAAGAAACCAGGAAACAAAATCAAAAAGCATCCTCATGTACAGGTTAACTTTTAAACTATAAGTTAGTACCGGTATCGGTTAAAGATGTCGTTAAGTAAGCTAAAGTACTCTTTGGGTAGATTTTATTCATCGGCAGCATGTCAGTAAAATTTGTCTACCGATTGGTTTGAAATTTTTTTAAAAACTTCCCTTTTAATTTAATTTCTGTGGTCATAGACAAATTTCTTATAAACAATAATCTTAATCAGTTATTTTGTTAAACCTTATCTCACTATCAAAATGATATTGTAAATTGTCTGACTCAGCCAACTGCACAGTTGCATAAGCTTAGAACCCTTAAGACCCCACCAAGTAACCATATCAACTTCTTTAGTAAACAATCAAAACCGATTAGTAATTTGTGCAAACAAAATGCTAACAACAATTAACATTCGCTTGAAATTGTATACCCCTTCTATCGAGACGTAGAGACGCCAAAGTGGTTGCGCGGGAGGGGGAGGGGGGGAGAGGTAATAGAACAGAACCTTTGGGACACGCCAACTTTGAGTGGTCGCCGTTGCTGCTGCCGCTGCTGTTTGTTGGATGACGCAGCGCGAGCCAAGACAGCGAGTCTGGTGCAATTTCATTTCATTTATTTATTATTAATTTTTTCTTTACTGCTGTTAAAACGTGCAGTTTGTCGTTTTGCGGCTGCAGAGTTTTTTCAGTTGTTTTTAATTATTTTAATTGCGTTGCATCTGAATCGATTGTTGTTGCATATATTTTTTTTATTTATTGTTTAATTGTGTCTTTTTATGATTATTATTTGCATTCTTAATTGCCGCATAAATGCTGCATCCTTAGTTAGTTTCCCCAAAATCTCTTCACCCCTTTTCGCTCTCCGTCTGCTTACTCTTCACACCTATCAAGCGCAATGAACTTTTCACATTTCAAGTTTAAATCGCCGCCAGGCACTCTACTTAAAAAGAAAAACAAACCAGATTTTTATATAGGAGAGAAAAAGCCACCATTAGGTGTATAAACTTGACACTAAGCCTGAGCTACGTACTATATCACCTGCCCAGTAGTATGTAGTAGTCTCCGGCCAAGTACCCAGACGACATGTCTAGTTGGCTTTTGATTAAGCAAGTCTGCGCGCACACCTCTCGCTGAGGCCGTGCTAAATTGTTTGCATTGAAGCGTTTCTGGTCTTCTACAGAAAACGTGCTCAAGTTTTTGTTATGAAATTGAGCCTAGACGCTGCTAATGCTGCTTTGCCACACAAAGCTGGAGCATTTGCACCGGGTGTAGACAAAAGATATGCGGCCGGGTGAACGCTCAGGGCTAAAGTGGAAAAGGATATATCTGAAAAGGCGGAAAACTAAGAACAGGATATGCAGCAGAGGCAGACTACAGTGCCAGCTACTTGTTATAATTGGCAACAGAAAATGTTGTCTGAAGGGAGATGAGAAAATAACTTTAATTCATGGTGTTCAACTACACCCACACACACACAAAAAGTTTTTCCCCTGAGTGGCAACAGTTTATTTAACAAAGTGTTAATGATGTGTTGACAATTAAGGCTAAGTGACTAGTTAGTTTAAACTTGGTGTAATGACAGTAACATTATCTATATTTAATGCAAACAATTTGAGTTGTCAGTTATTATTTATAGGGAAGATCCAGAGTAATAAAACCTCACTACCCTAGACGATATTTGTATTAAATGAGGATCAATGAATACTAGAGGATTCTATACTAACTCAGAGATTAAGGTGAGAATGTAAAGCCTCAAAACTTGATGATAGCTATATACTAAACCAGAGATCAAGGGAACGACTTAAGGAAATGGGCAAACATGGATTTAATTGCTGAAACTAGCTTCGGAAAACAGTTTTTGAAATTACTTCTAAAAAATAATATTGGCAAGGACCTGAGTTTGATGTCTGGACCAAGGTATACTAAACAAGGTAGGCTCACTCGCTCTCTCACAACTCCTTATATTTGTGTCAAAGAGAGCGAGAGCGAGAGTATATACCTCAGTGCAATAAGTATATGTGCAAATATGTTTTCGTTTCTCTCTTCCTCAATAGTAACAGAACATATGTTCTAGGTATGCAAAAGTCTTTTGTTGTTATCTATTTTTAGAATGCTTTTGCATAATTCTTCTTTGGTCATCATTCTTAGTACCGTTATCACACATTTGAGTGGCGAGATTTGATTTTCTTAGGAAATAAGTTTATGTGCAAAAACCAATTAGTGTGCATTTAATGGTCGGCGTGCAACAAATTGGATGTGTTTTGATAAAAAATGAAAAGTTGAGAGTAAATTAAGTAGTTGTTGCAGAAACACAAAAAAAAAAATTTTTAAATTTTCCTAAGAATGCCGCGTGGAACACATTTATCAGCTGAGGAACGCGGACGAATCCAAGGATTGAACGAAGGTGGGGGCTACCATCACTGAAATAGCTTCCAGAGTGTCTCGACACAGAAATACGATAGCTAATTTCTTAAAAATCCAAGCTCCTATGGTCAGATTAAACGCAGTGGCAGACCGAGCCACATCGACGATAGGTGCAAGCGTGAGATTAAGCGCCTGGCTGTAAACAATCAAATGTCTTGTACAGGCATTAAACGTCATTTAGAGCTCAATGTCGGTAGAAGACGGATCCATCAAATTTTAACTGAAAATTGTAACCTTAAACATAGTTCCCGGGTGGCTGTACCGATGCTATTGCCACGCCATCTTAAGGCTCGTTTGGCGTTTGCTGACAGGTACAAATTTTGGACCGAAGAATTCCGAAACGTTATTTTTTTCGGATGAAAAAAGTTTAATCTTGATGGTCCTGATGGCTGTCATAAGTATTGGCGTGACTTAAGAAAACCAAGAGAAACTCGCCATAAGAGGAATCACGGCGGTGGATCACTGATGATTTGGGCCTGTTTCGGATATGCAGGAAAGTCTCGGCTATGTTTTATTCCAATAAGAACAAACTCAGAAATCTATATTCAATTGCTGGAGAGTGAATTAATAGATTTTGCAGACGATCTTTACGAAGATAGATGGATTTTTCAACAGGACAACGCTCCAATCCACACATCAAAAGCCACAAAAGGCTTATTTTTCTTCAAGAAAATACCTGTACTGGAGTGGCCGGCTATCAGTCCTGACTTGAACCCAATTGAGGACCTCTGGGGTATCCTCTCAGCCAGGATTTATAAAGGTGGGAGGCAGTTCGACTCAATTAAGCATTTAAAGTAAGCTTTGCTTGCAGAATGGGAGTTAATAAGCAATGAAACTCTCCAAAATCTGGCAGATTCCATGCCAAACCGCCTTGCAAAAGTCTTAGAGGCAAAAGGAAAGCACATTAACTATTAAAGTTGATCAAAAGTTTGAACTTAATACAAAATTTTAAGAACTATATAAAATGCACATATACTTATTTCCTAAGAATGAAATACATTTGTTAAATAATAATTTTTTGTTAATAAATATTGAAGTACTGTAAGGCAGTTCTTAGTTACTGGCTCTAGAGCTATAAGTAAAAATATACTTGCCTTGAATAGTTTGGTTTAAAACAAGGTACCAAAATGTTAATGCACATATACTTATTGCCGGAGGTATTTCAATACAAAGCCTACTAAGCTACTAAGTAAAACACAAAAAGTTCGTTCGCGGAGATGCTTCGCTTACAAAAAAAAAAATGGCTCAGTCGCCACCGCTTCTGTCAGAAAATTGTCAGCTTTTTGTTCATTTTCAATCTATAAATAATATTTGGACAACTTTTCGCTCTCTTTGAAAAATTTGGGTTATGGTCGTCTCCCTCTAACCACAGTGATTTCCTACTGGCACTTTGAAG
Source organism: Lordiphosa stackelbergi (assembly GCA_018904235.1). Taxonomy (NCBI): domain Eukaryota; kingdom Metazoa; phylum Arthropoda; class Insecta; order Diptera; family Drosophilidae; genus Lordiphosa; species Lordiphosa stackelbergi. Next base: position 18,291 of record JAEIFU010003343.1, on the reverse strand, counting down.
TATCTTTTTGAGCACTATCGTTTAGCACCAGCAAAATTGAGAGGCAGCGCAAACGTTCTCTCTAATTCTAATTGCTCCATGGCTTACTGACTGAAATTTAACAAGTTGTCAAGAGAGCGAGAGAGTGAGTAGGCCTACCTTGTTTAGTATACCTTGGTCTGGACTTCTCTACTAAATCTACCATAGCCTCCTAGGCTGCATTGTTGAACTAACTAATACATTTCTTTCGAGCTCTGGAGTAGCATTTGCTTCTAGTCTAGAAGTTCTAGACATGTTTCCTAATTCGAATAAATTGTTCGAACATTTTGCACAAAAGTAGAGGCTTCTTCTTCGAAAGATTAAGACAAAAACTACCAACCAAACAGAAGCTACCTTAACTAGTTGGTCTCAGCTGTGTTTTGTCTTTCCATTGTCAATGGAGATCGAGTTGATCGGAAGGCCGAACATATAAGTCGAATTTAGCTCATTGACAGATGAATTGAGTCACCTACTTCGATTTCTTACTTCACTCATCATACAAAATGTATTTCGAAAGATGTTGCTTTCTGTGGTAAGTTCTTATTATAGAGCAGGAATTCCCAGGCCATATGCGCACGGCCTGCATTCGTTGTTGTTTTCCGCATTGGGATAGCCGCGTGTATAGCCCTCACGCATAGCTTAAGGCGTAGTGCAACAACAACTTCATATAAGCTATCTCGTCTCTTTCTCTTCTAAGTCTCTTGCAAATTCGAGCGCAACAACAAATATGTGTTTGCGAAGTCTTCAATGTAGATTTTGTTGTTGAGGGGCAAATGACTTGTGTGTATCAGAAAGCAGGCAATAATCGGTCTTTTATTTATATTTCTTGAGGTTGTTGTAGCTTGAGAAATATTTTCTTCATTTGTTTGTGTGTCTATGCGGCCGTAAGTTGGCTCTTGGCACCTCTGTTATAGAGGTTTTCTATAGCTCAGTCCCTTGAAGGCTTGTCAAATCGCTAAAACGTTATGTTAACTTCCGCTACACTAATTGGAAATTGGGTTCATATCATAAAGCCTTTACTCAGACAAGATGAAAATTGAGTTAGGCATAATACTTCGTATAAATAAGACTGCTGTTCAAAAACATTCTGTTATCCAAGCCGTTCAAAAGTGTTTCTATTCATGTGAAGTATTGTGCCGAACTAAATTTTTATTTCATCTTAAAACTAAAGTTTTTTCAAAATGTTCTTTTTATTAAAATTTCAATAGCTTTGCCTCTGTCAAGCTAAAAAAAAAGTATTAAAAACTGAGTAAATATTTAACAATGTTCAAAAACTGAGAAAACCTTAAATGCCTAAACAACAACAACAAAAGTGTATACAAATTAAATGAACCAATTTGCGGAATAACAAAAGAAGAATAATAACAAAAACATTTACAATTTGCATGAACAAAAAAACAGTGCGGCAAGTGAATTCAGTGAATTCACGGTCAATGTAAAACAAAATCACGAACAAGTCAAGAAAACAAAAAAAAATTACAAAAAAAAAAGACTTGAGCCAGTGCCCACAGATACATTCATCTGTAAGTTTGTATGTATGTATATCAGCTTGGCAACAGGCCAAAAACAAAATGTAAAAAAAATGCAAAATAAATGCAGATGTGGTAGGCCCGGTTAGGCTGTACAAAATGAGTGCAAAACTTGCGGTTAGAGCCAACACTTCTCTCTCACCCACTCTCATTGCGCAAAATCCCGCTTCCTGCTGGCAGTCAGTCAGCTGTGTTTGTTGCCAGGCAAAAAGGAAGCTGAAGCTGTGTCGCCATATTTGCCGCCATTTTTTTTTTGTTGTTACAGCTTCCGCTCCGAAGTTGCTGAGCAAAACAAAATCAGAGGAAAATGTCAAGTGCGACAGCGACGTGAGCAGAGAAAAACAACGCCTAGCAGCAGCGGCAACAGCTGTTGGCAACAGCGAATGATGCGAATTTGCCAGGCAAAGGAGAACAGCCAACAAGTTGGGGAGAGAGAGTAGGGTAGGGCGCTGCTGTCATTGCACCTTTTGTTAGGCTCAGTTTGTTAGGGGTTGGGACTTAAGCTGGCTACCAAATGATGACGAACTTGGAGGCTGTTCCCAGGAGTTTGGGGGTTGTTTGTAGATATTTAGGCTTTTTTTTAGGGTTGCTGATGATGACTAAGCGCGTGATGCGACAAAATAAAAAAAGGGGTTCCATTTTCAATAGGGAGCTTAACTTGGTTTTTGCATCAAGTGCTTAAAGCATTGTTCAGTAGTTTAGATGTGTTACTATTAGATAAATTATGCACTTGAGTGAAGGGATATCAAGGAAAAGTGCCCAAGTTTAAGGGGGAAGTGGGTTTAGAATTTTCTTCTTTTTTTTTGAGGAGGGGAAGCTTTAAATGCTGTTAGTTGAAAGAAGAATTGAAAGAAATTAAGCTTTAGGAACATTCTTTTGGAAATATTGAGCTAAGAAAAGAATTAGGATCAAAATATAGCGTCCTCGATTAATTACATGTCAAGCAATAATTTGACAGAACGGTAAGAAAGAGTTTTATACTCAAAATGTTAAAGATATTCCCCAAAAATTATGAAAAGATAAAAAAAGTACCAAACATTGAAGAACACCAAACCACAAAATCTTGGAAACTCCGATGGCCATTAAGACCATTTACAGAAAATACCAATAATAATAAGACCTCAGTTTCAAAGACCTAATATTCCTTGTTGTTTAAAGTTATGAGCAAACATAGCTTATGTTATGTATAACTTAATAGTTTGAATCAGGAATCATGAATATAAAATACTAATTAGTGGTGCCCACCCAGCCAGCATTTGAAGCATCGTTTTTACAAAAATCATTCTTTCGAGGAAAGCTTGCTGATTAAAAAAAAGATTGGTGAATAAAAGAAGACTCGTAAAATGAACTCGTAAATATGCTTTTAAATGTATAATAAGACTAACAAAACGTAATAGCATTCGATAAAATTGAACGCGCGGGTGATTGAATAATGATATGTTTTTGGTCTCGAGTCGAAAACTGATAGGTAATACGACTCGAAAATGATTCGGAAGGGCGAGTAATAAATGACTCCTTTAGAAGAGTCATAAAATACTCTTTCGAAGAGTCACAAACGACTCTAACAGAGGAGTCCCGGCTAAGGTACCATTTTCTCCCGACGAAAGAGTCATTTCGGATCGGAAAACGAGCGCACTTGTGACTATTTCTTAATCAAAAAGACTAATCAAAAATTTCTTGAACCATGGAGTCGAAAAAGACTCGGGTCATGATCAAAAATTTCTTTCGTAAATGCTTTGCTGGGAAACGTGCATGACGTCAAATGGCAAAACTGAGCAACAAGCAAATCGAAAACCGTTCAGTGTATTTCCGAACGAACATTTGCGTGGCAGTCTTGCAACCTGAAGTAGTCATTCGTATCCAGTCAAGGTTCCAACTTTATTTTAAATAATATATAAAAATTATTGAAATGTTTTTAAGATTTTAAATTTGAATATAATCGCTAAAAGTCAAAGGATACTAAGACCGGACTTACATGATAAACCAAACTTCATAAGGTTTTCTCAGTATGCGAGGTGTGATTCTATACATTCTATACAAGAAATCTAGTAAAATTCCTTTGATTTTAAAGCCTACTATGAAAACTTCATGAACTTCGTTGTGTAAATCTCGACTAATTCAAAAGTAAAATGCTTTGAGAATTAAAAGTGTACAACTGAATCTAAAACAAAACCACGGTTTGGGTTGTTTAAGACCTTCATGCAACACTGAACACAAACATTTCTGGAAGTATGGATAAATTCCAAAAATTCTAGAAATTAGAAAAATTCTAAAAATTTCTTTTTGAGAGAAGCTTGGTTCTGGCCCCGTTGGAGGAGCTGTATAGCCAATTTTACATTTTTTACTAATAATTTCTTAAAATACATTGAAATAAATCAATTGACTTTTTTGTTTTTTCTTTCTCAGTATATTAAGGACTCGCTTTAAAGTCCGTTTTCGGGAGATTTTTGCAAGATAGTTACAGCTGCTTGTCGCGGAGTATTTTAAAGAACTCCGCCGAAGCTCGCTTACGTTGCGCTTAAGGGATTTGTTTGAAAAAGATAATTCTCAATTAGAAATTTTCTACTACTAAACCACAACATTTTTAAGATTCTCATTTATTAATTAATCAATTTTAGACTGATTTAAGGATATGCATTCCGGGAGCAGTTTAAAGGAATCTAATAATTCCAAATCGATCAAATTCTATTTGGTCCGTATTTCGACAATTTCAAAGGAAAAATTAAATTATTCAAATTTTTTTGAATAATTTCTTTGTTTTAAATTGAAGACCCAATTAAAGACAGTCACAGTCCATTCAAGCTCTGACAACTTCTGCTTACTCTAACCAACCAATATGCCCCTCAGAAGACCTAAGGTGATTTCTTCTGGTGGTAAACCACAGACAACTGCCAAGTTTTTTTTTTTTTTTTGCTTTTTGCCTGTCATGCGATATCATTTTCTGCACAAAAAAAAAAAAAAAAACTGGCCAAACAACTTGGCCAAAGGTGGGCGTGTGCGGGCTCAAAGAGTTACCATAAAGCATAAAACAGAGCACACGGCACGTTTAATTGGCACGCGCCAAAATGAAGTCGAATGTCTTACTTGAATTGGCTCGCCTTATAAATGTATCTACGTATCCATTAGATATGTATCTTGCTGCCTTAACTGGGCCGGCAGTATCTGTTACATGAGAGTGAGTAACCCAAAAATTATTAAACGGCATTTGACCTTAGGCAACTAGTTTGCTTGGACTGGGGAGGTGGGGGGTCAGCGGATTGTGGGCGGGCTATTTACAAAGTGTTTGACTTAACGGTAGTTTAAGTAGCCTTTGTTGAGTGTGGTCAGTTTCAGATACATTTTTTTGTGTTTATGTTTATGTTGTGGTTTCGTGTGTTTCGCTATGGCGTAATGAGGCCCAGCTGCGGTTGGACATTGAATAATAATAATAAAGAACAAGCGGACAACAGACCGCTATACAGGAATACCCTTCCAGTCATTTTGTGAGTCATTTTGGGTAATATATTTATATTATTTATTAGACGGCTGGGCTAATCAATTGAAAAACTTGTCGAAAATAGCGCCCGTTTCGCCTAATTGCTATTTGGAGAATTAAAGTCTAGTGAAGCTGGTCTGGTCAGTTTCTGGTGTTGCAATTGACTTGGCTTACTGGTTTTGTGTGGCTGGTGTGCAAGGCACTTGCATTTTCTTTAAGACTGAAGTCTTGGCTCATAAATAATTTAAATGTAATCGGTGTAAGATGATGAAATAAAACAAATAATATTTGCTAGAAAGAAATAGAAGAATAAGCTAATATTTTTACTAAACCCAACGAAAAAGTTGTGTTGTTTTCTTAAGGGTTTCTTTCTTTAGTAGTGAGAGAAAAGTCGCACAAGTTAAGGCGTGAATTCTTCTGCTCAAGTTTGCATGCGACAAATAACACTCAGTTTCGTGGCCCCGACACGACGTTAAACCAAATAGCTTAGACTTTTGAACCAACGTCTTTTCTGGTTTTCTTATTTGTAATTGAGGGTTCGCACTTTAACCAAATTTTTTCGAGTTCTCAAATCAAGAAGATTTGGTTACCACCTTACACAAATTTTGACTGACTTTGGAACTTAAACAATTCTGGGCTATAAGCTTATTTTACCTTGTGGAAAACATCTCTTTTGATTAACAATTACTACGTTTATGCTATGCTCATTTTGCAAAATCATTTCATGAAATATGTCCGAAAGTGCGTGCATAAACACCATTTCATGAATTCGACTTACACACGAAAGTTGACTATGAATTCAACGTCAATTCATGAAATGCTGTGGCGTTGCCAATTTAAGTTGGCAGATGCTACCAGATCTTGTTTTCTCAATGTCTGGTAACATTGTGCTTTAGCAAACAGTTGTTCATAAATTTTAGCCAATTGTTTGCGTACATAAAAATAAAGTTAAGGTCCCACAGGCAAATAATTTGCCCAAATTAAGATGAAAAATTGACTAAATAGGCGAACTTAGGAAACTTTTCGGATATTTTTGATCAAATTACTTACGTATTGGAACCATAGTTTTAGTTTTAAGTTGTGCAAAAATTGTAATCATGGCTATTTAGAAAAATTTTTAAGAAAATTTGGTCAAATTATTTGCCTGTAAATAATGCACATAAATATCCATGAATATGAATTTTCAGAGCAAGCGATCGTTTTGGGCGGACGATAAAGTGGCCGAATTGCTTGGCTTAGTAAAGGAAAACAACATATTAAGCCAGCTCGATGGAAAAACTAAAAGAAACAACGCCAGATACAAAACGCTTTCCAATAATTTAAGGGCTAAAAATATGTTAAAATCTAGCAAGCAAGTAAAAACTATGCTTTGTATGCTTAAAAAAAACTTATATGAGGTGAAGCGCAACAACTCAACCTCTGGCGCTGGAGGGAAAACCTGAACCCACTTTAACGAACTAAATGAGCTATTTGGGACGCGTCCTGTATCAGCTCCTATGGCAGCTGAATAAGGCTGCATTTTGCCTGGAATGCACGTTCGCTTATGCCTGCACTGGCTGTACGTTGTTCATTTTTAATCAAAAATATTTTAATGTTTTCCATTGCAATCAATTTCAATTTGCCTTTGTTTACAATTGAACAGATGATCCCCGTTTTTATGCGTTACCACCCTGTTGAAATCTAGAGGCGCAGCCAACTTAAGTTTGCGTTGGTGCTGCCACATCTGCCAAAACGGTGGTCATTTTGTGAATTTACAAAAGCTGCATAAACAGGAACAAATTTGATTTTGCAAATTGAAGAAAGCGTGAATTACATAGCATAAACGTAGTAAATGATAGCGTCACCCACCTGTTTTAGTTATTTTAGGTCTTTATGGAAAACAAAAAATGGGACAAAAAAATTCAGAACCTGAAGTAAACACTTTGAGTGAGATTGAATTGTTCTCTCTTTGAGCACTTTTCTAGTTCTAAAGTATTAGAACAGAATTTTTCCATGTGCCTTTGTTTATAGCAAGGATTAAATATACTTTATAATTCATGGACTTAAATCAAATATATTTAGAAAAGGTTTTAAAGATCTTAAACTAGCTCGAAGTATTCTTGATTTTTTTTAAGGTCCTGGCAAGTATATAAAATAAGATCGCAACAAAAATTAAGTAGATGCGCTAACAATAAGCTGAAAGCTAAGCTAACTGCTAAACCTAATAATGTAGTATTTAAGCAAGCTAAGATCGTTCTAACAAATTTAAGATTTTAGCACAAGGTTTCTAAAAAACAAAATAAACAAAACAAAAAATGTGGAAAAAACTGAACTTTTACGATCAAACAAGAGTTTGTATGTTGTGCCTTTGTTTTTCTGTGAGATTGCTGTGGTATTTTTTAGGCGAATCTAACCTAAATGTCACTTGTTCCGTGGAGTAAATGTGGGCAGCTCCTCGTTGCTTCTCGCAACTAATGATGCAATTGTGTGCATTAAAATGTATATGACTTGGTGTAATTAATACATTTTGGTTTTTGTTCGTTTTCGAAATATTTGATATTGTTGCAGACGAACAGTGTATTTTATTATTTATGGCTAATTTTGCAAAAAAAAGGAATTAAAAAATCGGTAAATTCCGACTGCAATATACTCTGTACCTGCGACGGAGAATGCTTAGAGTGTATTTTGCTGCTGCAGCAACACCTGAACGCAATGGAGCTCCAGCGCTGCAACATCGAAATTTCTTTTGCTTATAACTTTACTATCGATTGTCCGATCTTTACCATTCCTTTGGCAGACCGATAAGTAATGTTGATTACTAAATATGTCTGAAAGGTTCGAACCATATATCTTCAAAATTTTGGGAGATATGACGTTTTTTCAAAATTGCGGGGGCGTGGCAAAAATTGAAAATAAATTTAATCTGCCTGTGAGTATAAGAAGTTTATGTCCCTTACATGTCAAACCTCTATCTCTTACCATCTCAGAGATCTGTGCGCTCATAGGAACAGAGTTGTATGGGCAGTACTAGTGGGCGTGGTCGGACCGGTTCAAAATTTTGCTCGTTTCTTATTTATGTCACTACTATTAAATGTTCCAAGTTGCAGCCCTCTAACTGCGTCGGTCTAGTTTATGCCAAAATTTTGAACATTTCGGCCACTGTGCAAAGTGTTAAAAAATTTCAGGTTCAAGGTTTTTGGGTAAAGGTTTAAATACAATTTTTGGTTCCGGCCATCTTTTAACCAATTCAATAAGAAAATGCTTTGCTTTTTTAAGAAAATCTGTAGAGATTTTTAAGACTCCCAAAAAAAAAATTTGGAACTTGGAATGCAAACTTGAACGTTCAGGTCAAAAACGGTTCAAAAACTACCAAACCAAATGAATTTATTAAGATTAAACTTTTCCAACTGAAAGTTGCATAACTTAATTTTGAAATATAAAGTTGATAGTTAGCGACCTTTCTAAATCGTAGAATTTGAGTATTGCAGGCTCGAGGTCAATACTCAAATTCTATAATTTTGAAATATTTTAAAAACTTTGCACAATTTACTTTAACTTGGAAAATGGAACAAGTAAAAACGGTCTTAATTTGTACTTCGGTCTGATTAGCTTCATATACAAAACTGCTGACCCAACACCAAAATAACCTGGATGAGTCAACAACCTTGAAAAGTGAAATTTAAACCAAAAACAGCAACTGACCCATTTATATGTATGAAAGTATAAGATTGTCAACTTACCACTGGTATGGGCATTATACAGGCGATACCATTCGCAGAGTGCCACCAGCACCTGATCCGTGGGCACGGACAGTGGCGATTGCATGGGCGTCTGCGTGGCCGAGGTTGTCGTATTGGGCGATTGGGAGGCCACACTGCTGGCGCCATCGGATGAACCCGATGACGATGTGGATGCACCCGATGATGTTGAAGCGTTGGAGGAGCCCGAGGCGCCCGATGAACTCGAGGCTATATCATCGGTGCCGCCCTCGGGCAGATAAAAGGGCACGGCCATTGTGTGTGTGTGTGTGTGGTGGTGGTGGTGGGTGGGACAAAAGTTTGTTGGTTGACTTTTGGGCTTATTCTCGTTTTTGTTGCTCTGTGATTGTTCTAGGTCCGTTTCTTGTTGTTAGGTTTGTTTATTTTTGTTTTTTTTTTTTTCTTGGGCGTTCACTCAATTTATTTTGTATTTCTTGTGCAAAATTTTGAACAATAAAAATTCTCGCATTTTTTGTTGAATTTCTGTTTTGTGTTTTTAATTTTGGATTTGGCAAACAAACACTCAAAGTTAAATATTATTTTTTGTTTAGTAACACTTTTCGCTGTTTTTTTAGTTTGTTAGATTTTTTCGCATTTTTCATCAAGCTTTTCGTTTCAAAACTTATTTAAAAACACAAACAATTCGTCGTCGAATGGAAACCAGGGAAGCACTTAAAACGTGTCGCAAACTCAAAAAACTGCGTTTTCAAAACTGATGGGGAAAACTGTTGTGATGTGTTCTTCGGTTTGGAGAGTGAGTGAGGAGAAAACACGTCTTACTGGCTTCGCGGCTAAAAAAGAACTGTCCGCAGCTCGAAGCGGTAGGCAGCAGCACCTCCATCTACAAACAGAACGACGCGAACGTTGCTGCGAGTAGGCGCAAAACGAGTCGGTGCATGTGTCCGTATGTATGTATGCATGTATCTGTATCTGGATTTATAAAAAATAAAAAGAGACCTGCCAAAGAGAGAATGAGTGGTGTGGGTAGGACTGAGCAAGAGAAAGAGGGGGCGATAGCAAGAGAGATAGAGAGAGCGTGTCGAGTTGTATTTTTTATTTGAGCATGCAAGTGAATATGTGTGTGTGTGTGTGAGAGCCTGGACCCAGCACAAAGATCTTGTTGAGCAGGTATCAGAGGCAGCAGCTATAACCACAACAGTCTAGCTGCAGCATAAAGTATCAGACACAGTGGGAACAATCTGAAGAGTCGAGTGAAGTAATAACTATTTGTGCACACCTGATCATATTAATAGGTACACACATCAACTCTGACTTTAAGGTAACAGAAAACAGTTTTATTCATTGTTTCAAACTTAAAATTTGTTCTCATTGGTTCTTAAACTATTTGTTTTTAATAAAATAAACTTAATTGTAACATAGGATAATAATATAACATAAAAGAGATCATTTTGTGTTTCAGATACGTTTTCAGTGTGATCATAATAATAGGTACACTTCATGTGTTGGTAAGAAAAAAAATTTTAATTTCCATTTTGTGTTCTTTTTATACCCTTGCAAAGGGTATTATAATTTTGCCCAGAAGTTTGCAACGCATAGAAATATTCATTTCCGACCCTATAAACTATATATATTCTTGATCAGGGTGACGAGCTGAGTCGATTGAGCTTTGTCCGTCCGTCTGTCTGTCTGTCCGTCTGTCTGTCTGTTTCTACGCGAACTAGTCTCTCAGTTTTAAAGCTATCGAGCTGAAACTTTGCACAGAGTCTTCTTTTTACTGCACACTGCTAATATGTCGGAACCGACCGGATCGGATGACTATATCTTATAGCTGCCATAGGAACTATCGGTCGAAAAGTGGGTTTTTTGTGAGAAAAACTTTTTTTGTTTTTAATGTTAACGCTCTCAAACACGGCATTTTTAATATTTTACGCTTTTATACATAATTTCCCGATGATTTTTATAGCTGCCATACGAAAAGTGGGTTTTATGAGAAAAATTTTTTGTTTTTAATGTTAACGTGTCTCACTTCAGCAATTATTAATATTATACTGTTAAAATTTAAATTTTGTCAAAATCGGATGACTATATCTTATAGCTGTCATAGGAACTATCGGTCGAAAAGTGGGTTTTATTTAGAAAAATTGTTTGTTTTAATGCTGGCGTTCTTAAACTCTGATGTATTAAAACATTTGCAAGGGTATAAAAACTTCGGCAAAGACGAAGTTAGCTTGGCCTTCTCGTTTTAGGTAAATTAGTATTTCCTAACTTAGTATCCAGTGTATCCACCTCTATTTTTGGCCACTACTGCTATTCTTTTTGGCATACTTTTAATAAGAGCCTGGCAGGTCTCTACTGGTGTCTCATACCACAGTTTTTGGACACCTTCCCATAATTTTTGTTTATTTGAAAATGAATGCTTTGCCAATTTCTTTTTTAAGTCTCCCCACAAGTTTTCAATGGGGTTAAGGTCGGGGATTGGCTTGGCCACTTCAGAACGTCAACTTTTTGGTCCTCGAAAAATTTAGATAACAGCCTTGATGTGTGTTTAGGATCATTATCTTGCTGAAATACCCAACGTAATGGCATATTTTCCTCAGCATACGGTACCATAACTGTTTCCAATATGGATTTGTACTCTTCAGCATTCATTTTGTTCGTAGTCTGATAAATTGGACCTACGCCGTACCAGGAGAAGCAACCCCATACCATTATATTGCCACCTCCATGTTTGACTGTTTTTTTTTTGTAAACCGTGGATGGAATTCCTTTCCATTAGGGCGTCGAACATTCCTTTCACAGTCATTCCCAAACAAATTAATCTTGGTTTCATCGCTCCATAATATGTTTCTCCATTTTTTCTCCCCGGTGCATCCTACCCAGTCTTTGTGGTCCCTTGCAAAAGTTTGCCTCATGGTGATATTTTTTTTGCGCATAAGTGGGACTTTTCTGGCAATTCTTCCTGGTAGGTTGGCATCTTGTAGTCGTCTTCGGATAGTTGGAGCACTAACTGAATTCCCAATTTCGGCTGCAATAGCCTTCGATGACTTAAATGGGTCCTTTTTGCTCAAAGATACTATGTAGTGGTCAAGGGTTTCTGTTGTTTTTTGTGGCCTTCCACGGGTTTCCTGTCTTGGTTTTCTTTCTAATGCATTTTTAACAAAATTATGAGACCTGTTCATTAATTTGGCGATGGCTCGTAAAGATTTGCCTTCTTTTTTTCAGACTAAGAACCAATCGAGCTTCTTCTTTAGTACAATGAGAATTTCGACCCATTTTTTCTAAAAAAAATAATTATTTAATTCTCTGTATTGACAGGAGCTATACTTAATTTACCTTTAGTTACCAAAAGATCACTGATTACAAAATTATTCACTTGATACTTGTGAGAAACGGAGACTGTACCTATTATTATGATCAGGCGAAATGTGTGGTGGACTCGCAATTTATAGAAAAGCTTTGATATACGGGGCAGCCCCTCTTTCAACTCTTTGTCACAGTGTGGCCAGACATTGACAACAACAAAAAACCAAAAATTAAAAGTTGTCAACACTAAAAGTACCGCAAAAAACCATCTATAATTAAAAAATTTTTAATATAAATATAAAAAGGTTAATATATATTTTTAAAAAAATATATTTAATATAAATCAATTAAAATTTTAAAAAAAAAAAAAAATTATTTTTTAAAAATAAATATATTTAATAAAAAAAAATAATTTTTTTTTTTCCACCAATTAAATAAAAAAATTTTTTTTACCACAAAAAAAAATTTTTTTTAAAAAAAAAAAAAAAAATTTGGTATTTTAAACCCAAAATTTTTTTTAAAAATTTTTAAATGGGGAAGGTGGTGGCAATTTAAAAAACATGATCTGCTTTTCCTGGAAACCAATTAACGCTGAGTCGTGATACATGTATGGCAGCGTTATCCTTTGCTGATCAAAATGGTTTTTGAAGTTGTACATCCAACATGGTTTATATACTTTTCCGATTTCATGCCCATTACTTTACTATGGGGTCCTTCCATAGTAACTAAAACCAGCCCATATCATTAACGAACCTCCTCCAAAGTTCCGCTTAGTAAAAAAGGATTCGGGCTTAATAATTAAAACCATCTGAACCGTCAAGGTTGAATTTTTTCTCATCTAAAAATTTTACCTTTTTCCATTGATCGATACATGACATGTGTTTTTCGGCAAACTCCAATCTTGCAACTTTATGAGATTCCTTTAAGATGGTTTAGACTTGATTTTCTTCCAAATTAGCCGATTACTTCCAGATAAAATTTATTATACACGACGCTTAGTAACGGGTAATTGTAAGTCAGCTATTATTTGCGATGCAGTTGCATTTTTTTGTAAGCCAGCCCGAATTATAGAGGATTTTACACGAGAAGAAATCTTTTGATTATTATTATTTGATCGATGTATTGTGTATTATATTTCTGCTTTAAATTGATTACATTATCCGCTGCAGATGGAGATCTTTTCAATTTAATGGCAGTTTGCCTATGAGACATGCTAGTATCCTTGTAAGCAAGGATTTTGTCTGTTTCCTCAGATGATAATGTTTTTCCCTTAACCATATCAATATTGAGGGAAATTTTCAATAGGATATAATTTGTATCTGTTTAAATTAAACACGTATACATTATCAAATATAAATAAGAAAATTTTGCACCTTCTTCTTACTTGAGGACTTGAAACACACTGCCTTTAATAGAATTTCGCTTCAAAACGTTCACAAACTCTGAATAATGGGCAAGCTTTAGCCTAAACTAACTGTTAATGCTCTCTTTAAGCTAAAAATAGAAATAGAGACACCAATGTAAAAGGGAGAATAGGATTGGAAGATGCCTTCTGGTTCCAATACATTTTAAGGTGACTAAACGGACCTGCCTTTAATTGAATTTCGCTGAGCGTATTTGTGCTTAAATAAAATTGTGGTTTCTTTCTTCAAAATATGAACATGAATAAAATTTTAAAATATTTTTGATATTATTTCAAAATTCACGACGCGATTTTCGTATAAACGTTTATATTTCGAAAACATTTAAATCAAAATTTAAAATCGCAAAAGCTTAAAAAAGTGTGAATAAATTTTAAGATAATGTTATATACCCTGCTCCGGATTTCAATTGTGATCAAATAAATGGCAAATGTCAGTTGTGTTCCAACTTTCAAAAATCGACTGTGTTCAGTTTTAAACTTAAAATTTTCATTACCATTCTTGATGACTTCAGTTGAAAACTTTGTGTCTTGAAAATCTCAACTATTTTCAAATCCCGTCAATCGAATTCGGAAGTGAAAACAGACCTGTTTGTAAATAGATAATGCTCAGAATTCATATCTTTCAAATTCTTTATTAAAATAAAAATATTAGTTTTCGAAGCTGATATGGAAAATATGGCTTGAGATAGCCAATTCTGTCCCACTGTACGCAGCGCAACGAACGCAAAAGCAAAACAAAAAATGCGAATGCATAGCGTCATTTTGTCTTTGTTGTTGGGGTTTTTATTATGTAGAAGAAAAATGAAAAAAAGAGCGAGCGTGTGGGCCGGCTCTCTTTAGCAGTGGGAGCAGTTTTTTAGGCGCCAAAAAATAGTAGTAGATAAAGTGCAAAGCGTTGGGATAATAAAATTAGGAGTAGATGATTTGAAAAAGGTACTTTTTTGAGGACAATTCCGGAACATTTTCGAAACTAATACATTTTTACATACATTTGTGATGGATTCAATTTGAATTTGCAAATAAATATTATTTAAAGTAGTCAATCTTTACCATTCAAAAACTGATTAATTTCACCATAATCCACAATTATGTGCAAGCATTGTGGAAACCTGTTCTCATTTTTCAGCCTCGTCTCTGCCCTGAAACAGGCTCTCTTCCAGGCCAACTCAAATTTTGCGCGCGCAAAATTAAAACCAAACTTCTGCTCCTTTTTTTGTGATAGAAATCAAAAACATAACTGATTGAGTTTCTTTTTAAAATAGACCATTGGAATTATTGTGTGTTAATTTGCCTTAATTTACAGTGGAAATTTAACTCACCTTAAACACCTGAATAAAGTTCAAGAAGGTCACACATGATAACGCCCATAACACACACACAGAAATACATACATACATACACACAGATTAGACATGTTGCAAGGATTGCCCAAGATGATGAAATTCGAGCATAAACATGAATGTGCCTGCAACAGGCAAAAAGAAGTCCAAAGCAAAAAAGAGAACAACGCAAAGGGGAGCGCTCTCAGAAAAAGGGGCTCGATTTTTATGATTTATTTTGTTTTTTTTTATATTTGTTTTTGCTGACTTTTTTGTTATCTCAGAAGCTTTTTCATTAGGGATTTCAATTACTTGCCGGAGCAGCCAATGCCGCCTGTTGATTTCTTTTATTTTTATCTGGTCTTTTTTTTTTATTCTGTTGCATTTTGAAACTGATTAAGCGTAATATGAGAGCAATGTTGTCGTCAAATTGGCTGCCAGTTTTTGTTTTGTGCTAAATGGACAAAAATTTTTGATAGCAGAGAGACAGAGAGAGCAAGTGTGGGGGCAGTGTTTCGTGGATATACGAGATATAGCGGGGGGAATTGATAGTATCAGATAGGAGAAGAAGAATTTGTATGATGAAATTCATTCAGTTAAAAAAACTAGAAGTCCAAATTTAATTTCAACAAAACCGAAGCTTGTATACCCTATGTTTGTGAGATTTTTAAATTTTGATTGTTTATAAACCATAGATTCGAGAAAGTTCACTATCCATATATCGTTTCATTTGAAGAAAGAGGGGCAAGGCATCACCTGATTTTGTCATATCTCAGCCAACTTTTTGCATTTTATTTGGTAAAGACTTAGCTTTCTCAAAAGAACCTGGAACTTCCGACATATATTTCACAGCGAACCGAAACAAGAGTGACAAAATATTTGAACCTAAACCTGTTCCAAACCCAAGCTATTCGTTCAGTTCAACAATAATTTTACCTAATATTTTTTGAAGTATTGGTAAGCCATTTTTTTGTTATCCATGCAAGTACAATGCAGTCTTTTTAAATATTCTGAATACCGGTATATTCCTACAGTTTTTATATTCAGCACCCACTATGTTAATTTTAAAGATCCTTCATTCAAGTTTACCAAATGATTCTCAAAAACCAATATTTCTTTAGTCTACAAAGCCTAAGCTATGACCTTAATCTCCTTTTCAGAGGATGATTAGAAAGTTATATCCGAAAAATCAATTATGAAATCGATAAACTATATTAATTTTACCTTTGGATTTTCCAAACCATCATCGGCTCAAGTTTACAAGGCCTTTCTAAATATGGAGAAATTCTAAATATAATTTGGTATCCTTATCAATTTTTTTTTTTCTTTATTTAAATTGAGTAACACATACTTAATTTAGGACTGTTTCGGGACATAATAAGTACACAGAGTGGAATACGAGAAGGCCAAGCTAATTCAGTTTTTATACCCTTGGAAATGTTTTAATACATCAGAGTTTAAGAACTCCATCATTAAAAACAAACTATTTTTCTGTAAATAAAACCATGGGCCGAGCCTGCAAATGTTTTAATACACGAGAAGAACGCCAGCATTAAAACAAACAATTTCAAATAAAAAACCCACTTTTCGACCGCTAGTTCCTATGACAGCTATAACATATAGTAATCCGATTTTAGCCAAAACTTCCAAATCTTTGTAAAAGCGAATAATATTAATAATTGCTGAAGTGAGGCACGTTAACATTAAAAACAAAAAAGTTTTTCTCACTAAGACCCACTTTTCGACCGATAGTTCCTATGGCAGCTATAAGATATAGTCATCCGATTTTGACCAAAAACTTCCAAATTTTATAAAGCGTATAATATTAATAATCGCTGGCGTGAGACACGTTAACATTAAAACCAAAAATTTTTCTGTTAAAACCCACTTTTCGACCGATAGTTCCATGACAGCTATAAGATATAGTCATCCGATTTGGACAAAAACTTCCTAATTTATGTGAAAGCGCATAGAATTAATAATTGCTGAAGTGGGAGCCGTTAACATTAAAACAAAAAGTTTTTCTCACAAAGACCCACTTTTCACCGATAGTTCCTATGGCGCTATAAGATATAGTCATCCGACTTGGACAAAACTTCCTAATCTAGGGGAAAGCGTATAGAATTAATAATTGCTGAAGTGGGAGCCAACATTAAAAACAAAAAGTTTTTCTCACAAAGGACCTACTTTTCAACCGATAGTTCCTATGGCAGCTATAAGATATAAACATCCGATCCGGTCGGTTCCGACATATTAGCAGTGT
This sequence comes from Lordiphosa stackelbergi, assembly GCA_018904235.1. Lineage (NCBI taxonomy): Eukaryota > Metazoa > Arthropoda > Insecta > Diptera > Drosophilidae > Lordiphosa > Lordiphosa stackelbergi. The sequence continues at coordinate 1,263 of JAEIFU010003343.1, read as the reverse complement.
GCAGTAAAAGAAGACTCTGTGCAAAGTTTCAGCTCGATAGCTTTAAAACTGAGATACTAGTTCGCGTAGAAACAGACAGACAGACGGACGGACAGACGGACAGACGGACGGACAAAGCTCAATCGACTCAGCTCGTCGTCCTGATCAAGAATATATATAGTTTATGGGGTCGGAAATGAATACTTCCATGCGTTACAAACTTCGGCAAATTATAATACCCTTTGCAAGGGTATAAACCAAAAAAATTTTCTCATTAAAACCCACTTTTTCGACCGGTAGTTCCTATGGCAGCTGTAAGATATAGTCATCCGATTTAGACCAAAACTTTCAAATCTATGTGAAAGCATGTAATATTAATCATCGCCAAGTTGGAAGGCGTTAACATTAAAAACAAACAAGTTTTTTTCACAAAGACCCACGTCCTAGCAGCTACAAGATATAGTTATCCGATCCGGTCGGTTCCGACATATTAGCAGTGTGCAGTAAAACGAAGACTGTGCAAAATTTGTGTCCTCGATAGCTTAAAACTGAGAGACTAGTTCGCGTAGAAACAGACTGACGGACGGACAAAGCCCAATCGACTCAGTCACCCTGATCAAGAAAGAAATGAATATTTATATGCATTGCAAACTTCTAGGCAAAATTATAATACCCTTTGGGTATAAAAACCTGCTCAGAATATAAGTTGCCTTCAACTTAAAATAAGAACAAGATGGTCGCAAAATTCTTGAGAACCAATGTTCCAAATGTTCTTGAAATGAGTAAAGTTGTTCTCAATCGGATAATATTTGCTTTGAACAACAACAAACCGATTTTCAACAGATATACAAGAGAGAGAGAGAGCGGTGAGAGCGAGCTGGCCTCCTTTGGATCTCTCTTTGTCAGCTCAACAAAGCATGCAACCCTCTAGACGTGAATCTGCAAAACTGTTGAACGGCTGGAATTGGCTAGCGTAATTCTATACATTGAATGCATAAGGTACCGGGCAGAAATCCGAGGAAAGCCTTCTGTTTTTCTGAAAAACTTATATGAAACGAGTCGTTAAAGCGATGTTTCTGATTTCTATATAAAATATAGGTGGAGGGAAAAGCAGCAGGAGTCCAAGGAGTTTTGCCTGTCTCCGTTTCCCTATTCCGCCCAAATGTGAGGAACCCGCCCTCACCTGGTCTAAGTGCAATTAAATTTTTTTCCCAGAATGTTCTTGAAACGAACAATATTAACTCAAATCATGTTCTCAGAAATGGAACAATATCAACTCAATTT
>JAEIFU010003342.1:0-29840 GCA_018904235.1 Lordiphosa stackelbergi | reverse complement strand
CCTGGGCCAAAAAAATTAAAGTGGTTAAAAACACTATATTTGATCGAGTTTTCATAGGAAACAATCAAATTAAACTAATATACGCTAATGTTACATTTACTAATAACCCAATTGGATATATTCGGTTTCACAACCATTAACATAGATTTTCTCATTTGACATTAAATTTACTTAATTTTTTTGAAAAAAATGGTATCGATTAATATTTACTTTCGCTATCTAAAATCTTTCTGATGGTACAAAGGGCTATACAAGAATGCATAAGAAACCCATGAGAAATATGCCAATGCAGTGCTTTGCAAGTTTTGCTTCGCATTATAGCAAAAACCACATAAATATGATGATGGAAGAAATGTCACGTTCAGCATGTCACGTATCGACAGAGATAAAAATTTTTACAAAAATGTACTCACATTTTTAATCAAATAATATACATTTAAAAGAACTATTCATTCATAAGATTTTAAGATTATTTGGGCTTGAGATTACTGTGCTAGGTTTCGCTAAGCTTTGTCCTTTTATGCAGCTCGCGAAACCACTTCTGTTTTTGTCACGTTCGAATGCTTCCAATTTTGTCATTATTTTGGAAACCGAATTTTGCCAGTATACACTTTAACACTAATTAAAGTGCTTGCTAGGCTTGTATTATACAGTAAAAAAACGAATTAGAAATTCTGATTTAATTTGACTTTTTTTCGTTTTTAATTTGTACGACAGTCACGGTTCGACAGAATGGAATTGCCCATAGCACAACTTTGCAACAAAATATGTAAAAAAATATGCAAAATATGCAAAAAATATCCAACTTCTCTTTTGGTATTCAGGCTTTGTTTTTGCGCTTGGTGCCTACACTTGCCAATCGTTTTGTCTACAAAATCGCGGACAAGTCATAAGACGAGAAAAAGTTATCAACATATACTGTTCATCCAGAACCAACGTATTTTTCGATCAATTTCAGAACAATGTTCTCTCCTTGATTTACCACACGTTCTTTGTCATTTGTCTGTTTTCAACATATCGCGTATCTGGAATTGGCTAAGGGAGAGGCGCAAAGGGACACTTATCTGGTACAAAGTCAATATGCAACAAAAAACTTGTTTTTAACTTTTTGGTCACTTTTTTGAACAATTTTGGCTTACCTCTATGGTTTAACTGTCTAAAAATTGCTTAAAACGCTGGAGCAGATTGAGTGATAGTAAAAAAGCTTGATTTATAAAATTATTATCTGTGAGATGTATTTTAAATCTTTAGGGGACAGTTCTTCCCAAAGCCATAATTATTAATAATTGAGCTCTTAGTACTATTGTACTTAGTGTTTTGAGCATAAATCCTTCGGAGACAAAATTGGAAAATTCCATCCAATTCAAGTCTTTCTATGCGTACACTAAAAATCAAATAGTATTGCACCAAGAGTTTATAGGTGGGAAGTGGGCGGGAGGTGGAAGGGATGTGGGCGGTAAGTGAGCGGGAGGGATGTGAGTGGGAACTGGGTGTAGGAGTGGGTGCGATGGGGGTGGGGGTTGGAGGGAAAACCCATCAGCAAAGTTCGGTTTCTGGGTTCAACGGGGTATTATTATATCTAATATTGTTTGGTTCTATACTTTGAAGGCGAAGTGGGGTCGAGTTATTTCCTAGTGCGTTATAAAGAAGTCCTAATAATAGATTCTTTCCAAAAATAAATGGTTTGAAGCGTGTTTTAAGGCGCTTAAAACTTATAAGCACACGGATGGTCTCTCTGACAAAAAATATTATATGCGAAAAATAAAAGAAGATATCTCGATTCCATTGCACAATCTGTAGCATAAGTAAGAAACACAAGATTGGTGGAACATTGAGACTCGCTGAAAAAATGGAAAAATGCAGTTTGGAAATAACATAACAGAAAACATCTTAAAGGTGCATTTCGGTGCCTCAGTAAACCCTCATAGAACGGCATTAAACAGATAGAAGCCTGGACGAGGCCCAGTAGCGGATCCGTTTCTGGATACTCACGTATAAATTCTTTTTCGTGAGATTTAAAAAAGGTCAGTTGAGTTCGAAGTGCAATCGTTTATACGAATCTGTAGATATTTCTAGAACAGCCCTGTAGGTATCGATTTGCCGAAGAAATGATAGAGATCGAATGACGGTTCTCATGTTATGAGCAAAAAAACCAGTGAACTAGTAAAAATGTTATGTATTTAGTCTGAGTTTAAGGAAGCCGTTTGTGAAATCTGTCCTAATGTGGCAATTCGCCCTTCTCATTCTGACATAGCCTTTGTGATCTTGATCTTGCCTTAGCCCCCTTAGCCAATTCTTAGATCCGCCACTGGACAGGTTCATCTTAATTATAGATATACGATCAATGCTAGCAAAAGGAGGATCGAATACCTATAAATTCTTCTCAAATGCTCGATATTTTTTAAAGGTTGAACATTTATAAGAAAAAGGATGGTTCATCTCATTTGTTATGAAAAACAATGTAGGTGAAATAAATCAATTTGAGTCGAGGACTCACCCCTTTGGAATGATTTTAATATAGAAGTCTGCTGATGAGGATTTGGGGACAAATTCCGAAACAATTGTCCAGACATACCAAATGCTATTCCGATGTAATATTGTGAGCTATCTCTTTTGAATTGTGTTGATCGCATTAAATTGTTATCTACCATTGACCTTGAGCCAGCGCTGTAAAAAGCACAAAAACTTTGATTTCCCATCTTTCTTCAAGGGAATGCGACCCATTTCGTAAATGTCAAAGTATCAAGTTGAAACTTTTTTACTAAATATTAGTCGCTTTCCGAATGACATTTGTCTTTTAAAGTCAAATTATGAATAGTTAAAATTCCAAACACTAGATGGTCCACTCTGTGGAAGCAGCTTGAGTTTTGCTAGCTTACATTCTGGGCATTCTTTCGTGGGCAAATCAAAAAATCTACGCATGTATTTGAAGTGAGTTTGAAGGCAATATTTGTGGAGAGTTGGCAGGACGGTTTCCAAGTGGATGCCTTAATTTTGAGTTAATATTTGGTAATTTTTAGATATGTTTAACAAACATCATTTTGCAGTCGCTCAATTTGTTCTACTGGGTACATTTCCATAGCTGCGATATAGCATATCATAGACCTAAACGCAATTTTGGTGCTTGACAAGATAAGCGGTTGCCCAAAAGGTTTTTCCATGGGGAGTTTTTTCGCTTTCTTCTCAGCAGTTTCTCTGGAAAAGCAGGGTTCCCAAGCGAAAATGTGACTGTGTCTCTCTCTAACTTACAATAAAAGGTTGGCTTTGACTTGGCAAGTAGCTCGTGCCCCTTGGAGCTATCGTATGGAACTCTGCTTTAAGTGTAACCCGTGGTCATTCGACCATGGCCGTCTTTATAACCAGTACCTACGTCTTCTGCACGTTAATTTATGAACTCCACAACTGACAGCAGTCTTAAACTTCTTGATCTTGTTCTTAACTCAGTACACAATTTTATATTGCAACCATTGACATCAACTCCTCTGGGCAGGTTTGATGATATGTCGTCGATGTATAAAGAAAACTAGAGCGGGCTGAGGAGGCATCCTGACGTCAGTGTTGATGGGGAACCAGCCCGAGATTGCATTTGTTCCTTCCGTTCAACGTGTTGATAAATTTCGTCGATACTCTCAAATGACTTAGTTTTATATATAAAGCTAAGGTCCCACGACAAACAAATTTAAGCCACGCAAACCGAGTTAGCCTTAAACTATAAATGTTTAGTGTAAAACAAATTTGGATGTTCCCACATGTATTATTAACTTTTTAAAAGTTGAGCAAATATTTCCCTACCAAATAATTTGCGTTAGTGTTCACAGGAAAAAAAAAAAAAAATCTAAGGTCAAAAATAATTTGCCCAAATTTTGGAAAAAATTGACTATATAGGCAATTAAACTACAACTTTTTGCCTATTTTTGATCAAACCTACGTATGGAACCAGTTGTTTTTAGTTTTAAAAGTATTGTGCAAAATCTGTAATCTTGGCTATTTAAAATTTTTGTGAAAATTTGGGCGAAAAATTTGCTTGTGGGACCCATAAGCTTAATTTTATAAATCTGATTTGTTTGGGGCAAACAATATAATTTTTTTAAGAAATAACTTACAACAGAAAAGGCATACGACGAACAGTCCACAAAAATAGCTGCCTAATGATTTTATGCTGTAGAGAAGCAAGTGAGGTAAGAAGAAGCGAAGAAGTAACAAGATCATCGCCACAGTGTGTGGGTTAGGCCATGGCTTTCATGCCGCGCGAAGGAGGTTACTGCGTAAAGCTCTTAAATGAGTTGCGATTGGAGCTCCTTATCATCCCTGTCCGGGAATACGGCATAAACATGCGGGATTAACAGGCGCGCGTAAAACAGGGATTGTAAGAGCGGGACTAGAGAGTCTAATTGTGGGCTAAACCAGCTTGATACCGCTAAACATCGACTGGAAAGTTGTTTGCTCTTAACATTAGTATTTTTTGTTGTGCGTTTGGTCAATGATACAGCGTAAGGGACACCATTGTGCTGCAATGCAATCTCGGTAACATGACGATCAATGGTCACACTGCGCTTTTTGTAAGTGGAGATAGCTATCGGTCATTGCAGTAGGTTTTCAAATTCCCCACAATACCATAAATGGAAATAAATTACAGAATACTCACAGATAAAATTTTGTTGGTAAATTCAACCAATTCACATGGTTAAAATGCTCTAGCCTTAGTCGTGGGTTGAACTAACCGTCAGTGCAGTAAAGTGGCGCACATAACGTAATGATTACGGTAGCACAGTAAGATTCAACCAGAAATCACTGAAAGCGTTTCCGCTAAGCAGTCTATTATTAACTTGATATCTTTGCCTTTAAATTGTGCAGATTTTTTTTGTTGAACCATGGTTTGTTTAGCGTAGATGAAAATAAATCGCAAAATCCTCTTGGTTTACTTGCAACAAAGTCAGCGTACTACCTATCGGTGATCCTCTATGGCTCTGTAGATTTAACAGATTTGCATACTTTAGATTCAGTTTACTACTAGTGACCTTCTGTAGAAGCATTTTAGACTTTTCGTCTACTAGAACATTTTGGGTATATTCAAATGTTCTAATACTCATTCATGAGCTTTGTGGAGATTGTTTGTCTTTTCAATAATGATTTGAGCCATACTTAGTTGGGTTTTTGGGGGGGAGTATGATGGGAAGTTGCCAACCGAAAGTACAGACCATATCAGCTGCAATTTATCATTTATATTGGTTTTTACCAGGAAAAATAGCTAATACCATATAATTAAATAATTTTATTTAATTTACGAACTTATTTTTATTTCGTGGTCTTTTGATTTATTTGATTTTTACTTGCAGCTACAGCTTTAATTTTGGTATTTTTTATACTCTGTTTTTACCGAAGAGAGGTACATAGAGTATTAATTTTTTTTTTTTTAAGTTTATTAAAAGTATGTAACAGGGAGAAGGAATCATTTCCGACCCTATAAAAGTATATATATTCTTGATCAGCATCAACAGCCGAGTCGATATAGCCATGTCCGTCTGTCCGTCTGTCCGTCCATCTGTCCGTCTGTGCATCCGTATGCAAACAGATCTCAAGAGATGGTAAGAGATAGAGTTTGACATGTATGGGACAAATCAACTATATACTTGCAGGCAGATCAAGTTTATTTTCAATTTTTGCCACGCCCCTCCCGCCCCCGCAATATCGAAAAAAAACGTCATATCTCCCACAGTTTTGTAGATAGATGATTTGTACCTTCTAGAGATAGTTTGGTCATTATTAATATCTATCTTTTTGCTGAAGAAATGATAAAGATCGGATGAGCGGTTCTCAAGTTATGAGAAAAAAGTGTAATATAGACGCCTCCCACGCACGCAAACAACACCGCTTTGCATGCATCAAAGAGAGAGAGAGAGAGAGACAGAGACATGGTACAACCAATAAGGTACGGCACTCGCTGGCTGCGGCCTCGGCTCCGGGCCACATAATGTTGGTAATACGGTAGACATTTGTCACGAAGGTTGTACCTGCGCATGGCGGTGCATATTGGTGGTGGATTTTTAAACGATCTCGTAGTTGTGTTGTTGTTGTCGCTTCACAAAAAATGTATTTATATTTAATAAGTGCTTACTGTTTATTCTTTGTTGTTGCTTAATGCATTTAGGGGGGTGGGTTTAGAGTGAATTGATCTCGTTTTTACATATTCATATTTAGTGCAGAGTGCAGTGCCATGTTGTTGTGTTCTTGGAAATAAAATACTTACATCACTTATGCACTGCCTGCGCCTGTCGTTTTGTTGTTATTATTGTTGTTTCATCACAACAGAAAGTAATATTACATACTCACGTAATGTAGATACATTTTAATGCACACACATACACACATATTTAATTTGTGTGCATGTGCGCCGTTAATTCTCGCTCTCCACCCCTCCCTCTCTTTCGCACTCAGCAAGCGCTTGGAGCCCATTTTTTAGCTGAATGCCGTACCTTGTGTAGTTGTACCTGCATGGACGGAGGAAATGCTAAAGAGATGAACACAGTGGCAGTGACGCATTCAGCATATACACCGGGTACAGAGTATGTTATAGTCGGGCTTGACCGACTTTCTCCTTGTTTTTCTAATATTTGCCGTGTTTGCTCTTACAATTTGCTTCCAGAGCAAACTCATAAACACACAAAAATTTGACGAGGTTATACATTTTAAAGCTTGAATGTATTATTCTGTTGGATTTTAGATAATACGAAAGATACTATACGATGAGTGGGCTGTGATCGCGAGGTGATAATTTATCGATACATGATTTTTCTTGAATGTGGTAATGTCATAGTGCCTGTGTATTTGACAAAACACTAGCCGCCGTAAAGTAACATTATAAAGCTTGAGTCGTTGGCGAAAAATTCAATATAATTCTTCCGTCGTCTTGCCAGACCCAACCGTAGTACCTTCAATTGATGAAACAATGAACCATCTCAACCACTATTTTCCATACATTCGGATCAGATATTGAAAAATGTTTTGAGTCTTACTATACCAAATTTCTAAGAAAACAAGACGTCGATGCATTTTGTTATGGCAGCTATCAGTCCAGGTTCATGTTATTCATTCAAATATCTTGTCCCGATTTAAATCTTATACGGTTGGATCAGGCAGCTTACACACTGCCTTTGGGTAGTGGTCAACTTGATAAGCGATGGCATGGGGATTCTAAATCAATCCGAATAGTTCCGCCTCCAGCGACGCCCCCCTCCTCCTGTAAAAAAGGACTGCCTCCATTACGTTTACGTTTACAGTTTATTATTATTCATATACATGATGTTTTGGGAGCGATTTTTTGCTTAAGTTTACACAAGTTTGGGAACGGTATAGGCTGAATGTTTACCGTTTATATTCTACTGCACGTACTGCAAGCGGATTACGAGAAGGAGGAAAGATGGAAGGATTGCAAGGTGTTTTGTGTTTCCCTCACTCTTTCCTCTCTCTCTCTCTCCCTCTCGTATTCACTGCTTGTGGACAAAAAAAAAAAACGACAAATTGAACTTAAGGGATTACACACACAAAAAAGAAACTTAAATTCTAGATCAATTTTAAAGGATTGGAATTATAGGCGCAACTTATTTGTTTATATGCAATTTGAACTTACGTACATATATACCAATAGCTGGGCATAGGGAGGGGGAGGGGGGAAGGGGGAGAGAGTTATGCTTAAATTAAAAATGTTGAAATTGTTCTTAGTTGAAGGGAATATAGAGTCCGTTGCTGCCATTTTCCAAGAATGTTGAAATTGGATTGGATTTTAGGGTTGTTTGTTCCATGGAACCTAAAAACTAACATCTAGTTTTTAAAATTTTTTGTTTTCTTTTGTTTTTTGTGTTTTTTTTTTGTGTTATTTTCTGTTTGGGTTTTTTATTTGTGGTGTATTGTTGCCTTCTCTTTCACTCCTCGCCATAGAAAACTCTGTGTGGGAGAAAGAGAAAGATTGGGAAGAGAGAAAATTAGTTAAATGAGGCGAAGAATTGTCGGTGGAGAGCAACTTTAACCCTGTTTTGGGTTAACAAAAAGAATAAAGATTAAAACGAATGAAAAGCTCATCTCAATATATATATATATATAAATATCGTTCAATTTCATTATACCTTTTGCCAAAAAACAAACTCAATTCAAAAGATTAAACGCCAAATAGTTTTTTTTTTAATACGAAAGAGAGAAATTAGAACTAAAAGAGAGTTCACTATGTTCAGAGGTAAATTTTTACTTAGGACCCAAAGCGCTCAAGAATAGGAATGATTGAGAAGGAAACATTTGTTGCTGTACCGAGTATATGTCTATGTGATCCTCCCCCTCTTAATCCTAAATTATGTTCTCAATGCAATCTCAAGGCAAATTTTCAATAACTCACATGCATTATACCGCCTTAAATTTTCAATATATTCCTCAAATAGTCCTACATTCAAGTTTTAGTATTAGACCATCAATAGTACGCTGGCTCTAGGTCTCGTTATGTTTGCACATAACTTCAAAAAGCAGAAACACAACAGTTGTCATTGTGTTTCATTGGTACCTCTACCAAATCATCAGTGACTTTCGCCTTATGTACTGGCCCCAACGACTCTTACTAGTTTTAGAAAATTAAATTAAATCGATAAAATAATACCTAAAATGGGTTTTCTCAGCTATTATCCCAGAGCTTTGAAAAACGCAAATATTAATTATGTTAAACCACCAGAAGAACTGGAATCCCATGGGACAATAAGCCTCCTTCCTTTTTTGGCAAATTGCTGGAGATATGCCTTCTGTGACATCTACAGTCAAACGAAAGATTGCAAAGTTCTAGTTTGGTTTCCTCTTCAGACATGCACACTGAGAGGTCAACTTTGTCCTGCAAGGATTCCAAGCCAAGGAGTACGTTGTGGCACTGTACTTGAATATCCAACAAGAGAACTCTCAATTCTCAAATCTTTTTCATAATTAAATCATTTCTTACTGACAAGACCTTTAGGTGTTCCAGGATTTTGTTTCAGCAAGTCGTTGAAATCATTTCGCTGAGCAGCTTATTTCGGTTTCTGGACCTATCAACCGGCTACCTAGATAAAGTGCACACACTTTTAACCTGTGGGGTTAGGTAAAGTCAAAAGTCTTCGTCGATAAGCCAGATTCAAGAATTGAAGCGCGAGATACCCGTAGCAATGCTAGAAAAAGTGATGCAAAATTAGGCTAGCAGAATGAACCGGCTAGTAGAAATTATGTTTTTAAAAAAAAGTAAATGTCAGAAAGATTCCACCATCCAATTCCATTTTTTGTGTTTTATTTGTAACTAGCACTTTCGAAGTTTAAACACAAAACGAAGAAGTAAAGCTTACTTAATCTAATCTTCATCATTTCTTCTCTACTATCCTTCTATTTACTTGTTTTCATGAGAATCTAAACTCATGTTAAAATTTGGCAATTTTCCGCGATTTCTTGGTCCGTTCGTTCAACACGTTCTCATTGTCAATCAGAACTCATGTACGAATTTTTCCAAATTTTTACGATTTTTTAACCGATTCTAAATTTACCGGTCTTAAATCGCTTTTTTACAAATCTTCATGACAATCCCTTTTAAACCCTTTTGGAAATTTTTTCAATCGCTATTTTCTAAAACCGAGGAGGGACATCTTCTATTGCCCGTTTCAATTACCAAATATTAAATTTTTATTATCATCTAAACTATTTATAAAATTGCAAATTTTCAACCGTCAATTTTCCCCTTTTTTGACTGTTTGATCTAACCATTACGGCTACAATTGCAATCTTTCAAATCTTTATAAGACCCAAAACTAATAAACAGCGATCAGGTACACTACTGCTATCTATAAAATCTTTATGGTCAGCTGAACAATTTTAAAATTTTTGAAATTTTTTGGACAGTTCGGTCCTTTCGGCACTTTCTATTTACCTGCCCAGCTTCCCGTCTTCTATTTTAAGGGACGATTTCAATTCATACGGATAGCTACTAAGTGTTAAATAAGCTTACATTTTGCTCTGTTATTTGTTGGTTTATGTGACAGATAGCTCTATGTAGAAGATGTGAAATCGGCCCTAAGTTAAACTTCAATGGAATTTTGGAATTTTCGCGATTTTTGGCCCGTAATTTGCAAATTTAACAATATATTTTGGACTGTTTTGACTCTAAATCTCTTATTTACCAAGATCAGCGTGACAAATTACGCGGATTTTGGTCTACATCAGTGTCCGGCACCGTTCAATTTTCTGTGTAAAAGGGATGTTCATCCTCTGTAGCAGATACACAGACACTATACGAGCGTACTGCTTTTTGCAATAACAAACATGTGCTAACTGAGAGGCTCTTGGGTGGCTGAACGCACACATGCAAAGGCAAAATATTTTTGTTTTGGCGGACACTGGTCTCACATTAAAATTGCCATTTTCGAATTATTTCGACAAAAAAGGAAAACTTCACTCTTGAGAACTTCGGCACGACCCTAAGTTCATATACCCTTGGAGCTTGATATATGCCTTCCAGTTTATTATGTGGCAGCTAAACGATATATTCATTTCGATTTTGTTCAAACTCTCAAAATGTGCAAACAGATAAAGCTCATAACTGATTCATCAAATCGTACACAACGGTTATTATTTAACAATGTATCCCATAGGTATCCCACAGGGGTAGTCACCTAGGTCCGTTGCATTTTGTCCTTTTGTAAATGACCTCCCACAAGTCATATCGTATTCAACTGTATTTATGTATGCAGATGACTTTAAAATCTACGCCGATTGGTTCTTAAACACGCGCCTTCAACTAGATCGTAATGAACTGGAGAAGTGGTATTCAAATAATCGTCTTTTCTTGAACCATTTTAAATGTCAAATGATGACTTTTTCTATAGGAAATCATATCCCGGACCGTATTTCACGTTCTTGGTATAATATTTGACCAGAAATTGTGTTTCAACAGCCATATCGAAGCTACAGTAAATAAAGCCAAAGGTGTTCTGGCATTTATTAGGTTGGTCCAAAGAGTTTGATGACCCTTACTCAACTAAATCATTGTACATATCCTTAGTACGCCCTATTTTGGAATACTGCTCTAGTGTATGGGGCCCACAGTACAAAGAGCAGCAATCGCTAATCGAATCTGTTCAGAAACAATTTCTAATTTTCGCTCTTCGCCATCTGCATTGGGACCCCAATAGACATTTACCGCCGTACCGATCGAGGTTAGAATTAATCGATCTGGTGTCCTATTCGTCCACAAACTTCTTCTCGGATTGGTAGATTCTCAATCGCTCCTTACTTCTATAGACTTTACAGTACCCTTAAGGTTCACCCGTACATTCCGGCCACTACGTTTGACACTCTGCAGGACCAACTATGCCCTTCATGAACCTTTTCGTGTCTTATGCTTTAATTATAATTCCCCTTCATTTATTTTTGTTTGAAAAATCATTTACGGGGTGCCACAGAAACCTCTTCCACCCAAATTCCAACCGAATTCCAATTCTTAGGTGCCACAGAAATTTCTATTGGTTGGTTTCAAACCTCTAATGTTTTGTTAAGAGATTTTGCAAAGCTCTATTCTCACTAGCGCCTTTTGTCGAAGTGGCGCCCTCTACAACTAGCGGATTAAAGGCTAGCGGATTGAGGGCTGGAAACTAATTCCTCATTTTTGGCGCCAACAAATTTTTAAATTTTGCATTATATTGGTGGAGAATGCGACTTACAATTTAGTTATTATTTAAAAACGCATCATAAAACATATAACACAATCAAAAAATTTCAGTTAATCATTAAATTAACCCACATCCAAAAAAAGGGAAATTTTTTGGCGAGAGATTCAGCCCTGTTTTTAGAGATGGAACATCAATTGGAACATCTGGTGCTCCAACTAGATTTTCTAATTAGAAAATGAAATCTCTAGAAGTTCTGTGGCACCAACGAATTTTTCGAGAGATTTACAAACCAACCGTCGGCAAAATCTCTAGAGATTTCTGTGGCACCCCCGTTAATGTTATTTTAAGTAAAATTTATGAACACCTTGAAGTATCTAACCTCTAAACCTAAAGTTAGCAGATCATCGTTTACTAAATAAATAAATAAAAGTGTTAAGACGCTACCATTGAAAACAAACAAGTTTTTCTCACTAGAACTATTATTTCGACCGATCGTTCCTATGGCCGCTATATGTTATAGTCTTTCGATTTGGATCAAACTTAACAGAATCGTGTGTTAGCATATAATATTGATCAGTAACGAGTTTGGGAGCGTTAGCATTAAGAAGAAAAAAATTTTTCATACTAATTCTTTTTTTCAGATCATTTTTGTATGGCAGCTATACTATACATATAGCTAAACATAAAGAACTTATAATTACGTGCATCGGACACGTTTGCATGAAAAAAAAAATGGTTTTTCTCACTAAAACTAGTTTTTAAACCGATCGTTCCTATGGCAGCTATATGCTATAGTCATCCGATCCGGCTAGTTCCGACAAATGTGCAGCGTATTTGTACCAAAAGACTTCGCGCAAAGTTTGGTTGAGATAGCTTTAAAACTGACGGAGGAGATTGCATAGAAACAGACGGACATGGCCATATCAACTCAGCTCGTCATGCTGATCAAGAATATATATACTTTATGTGGTCGGAGATGCTTTCTTCTGTGCGGTACAAACAACCTCTCCACAATAAAAATATATTTTCAAAATAAAAATTTCTAAGAGCACTTTTGTGTTACAAAATAGAATTAAATAAAATTTTTATTTAATTAAATTTAAATAAAAAAAATTAAAGAAAACAAATTAAAAATACGGAAAAAAAGATAAACAAATACAGGCTTATCGAAAAAAATTTAGTATAATAATTTATTTATTATAGATAAACGTATTTATCCTGTGTCAAAACACTTTCTTTCTTTCAAAACACTGTAGATCGCCGTCCCATTTATTCAAATAAATTTTCAAATAAAACTATCAAAAATTTCAAAATTATGAGAAGCATGTCAAAACGCACGAAAATATAATCAGTCGAGGAGGTTAACTCAATATTAACTTAGGAAATCAAAGCCATAGAAACCACATTACTTGGTGCAGGGTATTTTTTAGACGGGACACTCGACTGCAACACAATATAAAAAAACTTCTTAATGGATCACCCTTTACAGGCTCTCTTCTGCATGATACAACAAAGAAGGTATGGCAAGCTCTCAGTTCGCTCTCGGTTTCAGCTTGCAAGTTGTCAATGCTCTCAGCTTACAAATGCTAGATAGAGCGCCATACCGCAATTAGATGTAACATGGCTCTTCTGTATAGCGGTAAATGCAAAAAATGCGACGCGTCGCGACGCGACGGCGACTGTAGCGAATTCGATGCCGGCGCTGTTTTTGTTTTTGAATTCGCCGAAAGATTCAGTTACAATCAAAGCAGAAGGGTCGTTTTTTTTAATTCTTCTGTTTGTTTACGACTTTTGCTATATCGACGGATTTTGGCGTTTAAAAATTGAAATAGAGTTTGTTTTAACGGTAGAGGAAGGGGGCTGGGGCTGGGGGGCTGGAAGGGATTCAATGGAGCAAGTAGACCAACTACAGGTACTCCCCCTTTTCTCCCTCTCTCTCTCTGTTTCTCTTGCTAACTAAATAAATTCATGTTTGGGTTATTTGTACACTGGTTGTCTCTGTCTCTTCTTGCCCCCCTTCCCCCTCCCCCCCCCTCACCGAGAATTGGCAATAAGCAAAGCGAGAGATGAAAAAGTAACAGAAAACAGAAATCAAGAATACCTTGGTACATACTTAAGGGGAAAAAGCAGGAATTGTGTATGTCAGAATCTCTCTCTAATTTTATTTTGCGGATCTTTTCTTTCTTCTCACACTCCATACGGAAGAAGGGGCACAACTCAACGACGCCTTTTGTTTGTTCGTTTCGTGGGGGGAAAGAGATAGAGAGAGAGAGAGAGGATGGAAAGAAGAAAATGGTGACAAAAGTTGGTGACATACCCATTTGTTAGATTCTGCCTTACCGATTCTTGGCCGCGGCACGCTTGGAGGAGCGCTCAATGCGATTGTGCAAAGTGGAACGCGGAGCGGTCTCATTCACCAGTCGCTTGGTCTTCTTGGGTGATTCGCGCAGCTGCTTGGCATCCACATTGCGCTGCTCCTTCATGGACTTCTTGAACTTATCTATGAGGCCCTCGCAGGAGAGATTCGATTCCGGTTCCCAGGTATCCTCTTTGGCACCGAAACCCTTCCAGCGTATGCGATACAAGCCGCCCTGTTCATCATCGTCCACATAATCAATGATACGCTCGACGGCCCATTCCTTTTCGGGATCACCTTTCTTGTTGGTGGCGGCGGCGGAGGCGGTGCCCTTGGAGGCACGGCCACGTCCACGGCCGGTAGCAGCTGGTGTTGACTTTTTGGCGGCCGGTTTTTTGGGTTTGGCCTTGGCCTTGGATTTGCCCTGGTTCTGGTGGGGGTAGGGGGGGTTTAATACGTATACCATTTACTAGGAAGCCCGGTCTTACCTTTTGGCGGAACTCAACGATGAGATCATCGCAATTGAGGTCAGCCTCCGGTTCCCAGCTGTCGGAATCCTTGCCATAACCCTTCCAGCGTACCAGAAAGTAGCCTGCACCCTTGACAGTCTTCTGGCCCATAATGGCCTCCACCTGCACACACACACACACAACACAAAAACGACGAAAGAAACAGCAAGAGAGAGAGAGAGAGAGAGCGAGAGAGTGGGAGAGTTTAAAGGGGGGGTCGGCTTTTTTTTATTATCAAACTCACCTCAAACTCCTTTTCCTCCTCCTCACCATCATCAGACTTGGCCAGCGATTCATCATCATCGTCCTCATCCGTTTGCGACTTTTGTACAGCCGCCTTTTTGCGTCCATTTCCCGCTGCTGCCGCCGCCACCTTGCTGGAGGTGGCCTTCGGCTTGGCCTGTTTGCGCGGCTTTTTGGCCGGCGTCGGTTCACTTGTGGAATTGGAACCTTTGCTGCCATTTAAAGGCAAATCATCGCTATCATTATCCTCGGCTGCCTCTGCTTCTGGTTCCTGCGCCCCCGAACGCTCGCCCCCCTCCTCCTCCTCCTCCTCATCGTCATCATCGGACGAGGCCTTTCGCTTCTTATGCTCCAGCGAACGTTTCTGTGATGAACTGCGACTCACCGAGGATGATCCCCTTTCATTCTTCTCATCCACATCCTTGCTGCTGCTCGAGTCATGCTCACCGCCGCCGCCGCCACCATCTTCTCCGCCATTTTTGGCATTTTCCTCTTTCTTGCTTAGCTCCTCAGCGAGTTTCTTTTTGCCCAACTTGACCATTTTTGTTCAGGAAAAATAAACAGGGGAATATGCAATTTGATTTTTTCTATTGGTTTTTTTCTTGTATTTTTTTTTTTTGTTTGCACTCGCTCTCCACTCTCTCCAATTTTTTGCCGCGAAATAACAATTATTTATATATATCCATCGGCAACTCGCAGCGTTTGCAACGATACGGGGAGACTGTACACACACTCGATAGGTCCGGCACTTTCACAGTTACTGCGACCACAAATGTTATCGATTGCTTAGAGTTGGGCGGTGTTTTTGAAAATTATACAGAAATTTGTAAGAAAAGAAGGGGAAATGTGGTGGTTTTTTTAATGGCATTTTAAATTGTTTTCTTTGTAGAATGAATTTCCCTGGCATTTTTTGTTTAAAGGGATTTTGGCTATTTTCCCGCTAGAATGTATGGAAATGCGGCACAAGCCAGTGACACGTAGCAGTGCAATTTTGGCTATTTTACCGCCAGATTTGGCTGACCAAAGCTAGAGATGTGCAAATTTTAACACCATAAGCCGTGACTTTTGGAAATCACAGTGACAGGAGATGAGACTCCGATAGACTTCAAAGCTAAATTTTTGGTGCATGTCCGTACACCACAAAAGTATCATCTACTGATGAATTATAAAGAGTTTACGTGCAGATATTCGGTAATAATAATATTTTGTTGAAAAATAAATCGATATTATTGAAACTTTCGATAAATTGTTTACAATAAGCAGACATGTGAATATATTGTAAAAACTACATGCAAATTTCCTTTTAAAATCTACAGATTGTAGCTCCAAAATACGGAAAAATTAAGATACCAGGCATGCAAACCGGTTCTGAACCGAACTGATCGGCATTTGTACATTGGTGAACGGATCCGGTGTGTTTCAAAAAATGCTGAACCGAACCAAAAACCGAAAAATAAACTGTTTCAGCCAGGTATAGAGCTACTGGCAAATAGTGAGCAAAATCGCAGCAATTTGCTTAAAAATATAACGAAATTACGTGGAAAAGCTTAGAACACCAGCCTTATTAAATTTGCCAGGACTCAAAATTGGTATAAGCCAAGTCTTGGCTTTTTATTACTTCTTATCTTTAATTGAGATTGGCTTGAAATCAAAAATGAATTTGATATTTATGTTACGAATGCTGCTTTCGGGCTGACACCGGCTAGCTTTGGCATTCAGGGCGGGATCTTAACCTTAGCCCGCAGCGCGTACAATCACTACAAATTACAGACTCCTCACAAAACGGCTAAACGACAACAATTCAAACGGACGAACAGCGCCATTTGACGGCTAGCTTGTTGACCCGCTTTTGGTGTTCTTACCGGCAACGCTCCCACCCTTCCATGCAGCGATCTGGCTTCATCAGCTGCCCTATCATAGGAGCTAGACGGTCGGCTCACTCCAGGCTTTGGCAACTCATCTTCTCTCCCCTCCAATGACACTCACACAATCGTTTTCAACCTCGTTATAATATTTAATTGTATATATAAATATACCCTCATAACTTCACCCATATTACAAATATTTCAATAAATTCGCGTACATTCATGCTTCTTAATTTGCCCCAACGTGCCTAGTTACCTTTCTAAAACGCCGACCCTTCCCGATGTATTTTTTTTAGTACTGAAAGACAAATTTTCGCCACCCCTAAATCTTCCCTATAGGAGATAGCTCCAATAGGACACAATGGGACTTATGACAATTGCACATAGTAGGTATTTATCAGCGAGGAGGAAAGGTTTACCTAGGTTCGCGTGGCAATTATACGGAATATAAATACATAGGTTATTGTAAATATGTGGAAGTGTTGATATACGAGTTTAAATATAAATTTTAATTATGTGTAATCGTAGGTATATGAATGTGGTTGTGGAATGGTATGTGTTAGGTGGTACGATTATGTAAATGAAAATGTCGATGTGTCTAAATGTTAATTCTAAATATTTGTCAGGTGTAGTTTTCATAGGCCGTGCCTATTTAAGTTAATGCATAGATGTTGCATACATAGTATGGGCGCAGGTCAGATATGTATGCATATATGTTTTTTGTACGTTGCCTGCGTCTTAGGTCGAGTTCGAAGTTAATGTTCTTAAAGAACTCACCAGGACGTTTCTGGAATCGGTGCCACGGCTCAGATTGAACCGCCTTTTTATTGCCCAAAATGGTCAGTGGAGGCGGGCACTTGATCAAAAAAAATCCTCGGATGTGGGCACCAAACCAAGCCGAAAAATCGTGGCTGTTCCTATTCCAGGCACCGGACCACGCTGAAAATATACATTTGAATATTTTAAACAAAAAACACCAACAAATACACATTTCTACACTCACAATTTTAATATTTTTTCACTATAAATTAGTATTTTGGGCGAGTCGCCGCTGCGCTGCTTTCTCAGCCGGCATACAAAACGATCTGTGCCCTTGAAAACAGGCAGCGGTTGCAACGGAAGCCTAGTTCCCAATTCCCACTTGTCCCTGACCTACTAAAATGCAGAGGGGGTCATTGGCCGATTTCAAGGTCTTGCCTCTCTCCGACTTCGAATTCCAAATAACCCCCCCTCCCGCAAAGATCTACTCCCCCGCATTCAAACTCTAACCCTAGAGGGCGCTTTGGTGTCAAAAGCTGCGCTCACACCTATACATGCACTTGGCGATCGATAGATCGCCACGCCACGAAACACCCTAAAACTCAAATAAACAAATGATCAGAAAACAGATATGCAACATATATCCAGTATACGATATGGATTTTAAATTTTAAAAAGATGAACCTAGCTGCTGTTAAAAAAGAAAAGCACGACATAGCTGAGTATTTGTAAATGCATTGGACAAAGAACTCAGCCTATTCTTTCATTCGTTTTATTAGATTCCCGGAATCAAACCTGCTATCAGAGGAAGGAAAACAGGTAGCTAAATCTCATTTAATGTTAATATACAACAATATCGCGAATTATGTGGTAGACTAAAGACTTTTTATGCGGATAATAAGCAGCTACCTCGAAAACCAAAAATTGTTTTACCAAACAAAAATAGGCGAGAAATGTATGCAAATAACCTCAGGAGCTGCACAGGGATCCATTCTTGGACCAGAACTATGGAACCGCCTGGAAATGCCTGAGGGCACTTTTCTAGTAGCAGTCATAACGGCGCGTAACACCGAGTACGCACAACGCAAATTGACGCAGGTGATGGTACGAGTTAAGGGCTGAAAAAACAGAATTACTGTTGGTCACCAGAAAAAAGATCCCGCTAGAGGTAGACATGAGAGTGGACGAGAACTATCGTGTCATTGCAAAATTATGTGCGATCCTTAAGCTATTTGAGAAACTCATCACTAATCAGTTGCAACACTTTTGTAGCTCCATAATTTCTCCAACTCAACATGGTTTTATGAAGCGCCGTTCTACATCAACCAATCTCTTTGAGTTTAGCTCTATAATCCGGCGAGGTTTTCTTGAAAAGCAGCAAACTGACGTTGTTTTTATGACTTTAGCAATGCGTTTGATTCTGTAAATCATCTTCTTCTTTTGCATAAACTTTCATTAATTGGTTTCCTGAATTACTGCTCAAATGGATCTCTATGTATTTGTTAAATCGGATTTTTTTAATTATTTAATTTAACTCCATCAAAAGTATTGAATGTCTTTTCTGGTTTTCCTCAGGGAGTCATCTGGCCCATTGCTTTTTGATCTGTTTATAAATGACCTCCCCCAGGTAATCACCTCATCACACGTTTTGATGTATGCGGATGATGTAAAAATTTCTTTATCCTTCAATGGTACTGACTCACATAATCTGTTACAGAATGATCTTGTTAGCCTTCAATCTTGGTGTGGTCTCCTTAGTAAGATAAGTATCAAAACCTTATAAAAAAGTGTTCAAAAACAATTTCTTCTGTTTGCATTGCGCGGTCTAAACTGGGAGCCTCTTCGCCCACTACCATCCTATACTGACAGGCTACGGATAATAAATCTGCAATCGCTGAAGAATCGGAGAACTTGCCATGGTGTCATTTTCGTACATAAGCTGATCAATGGCGATATTGATTCGCGTAACCTTCTCAGCCTGCTCTATTTTGTTGTGCCAACAAGAGTTACCTCTTGCACTTTAGGTTTGGGAGAAAAATTTCGAAGAACAGGACCCTTTTCGTGTAGTATTTGCTAATTATAATATATTGTACCATTTGTTGTCAACTGAATGTTTGCAGTATATTAATTCCTTTTTTTTTTACTTTGTTTTTTATCTTCCCCCCCTTTTAAACCTGCCTTCTCCATCCACCTGATGTGAGCCGGGGCATATCAATAAAAAACTCCCTATCTGGATGGTGAAGTAGGTTTAATACTTTGTAACCCTTTTAATGTTAACAATAAATTTTTTAAATTTTTATTATACAAATAAAACCACCAAACACCCCAAAAATATATATGACACAACAACCGGAAGATATATCTCAGGACAAATTGGCAATACCTGCAGAGAAGAAACTCTTGTCAAGTGTGGGCAGTTGAGAGAGCTGGAAGGTGGACAGCCAGGCTCTTGCCCGACGTGAAAGAATGGGTCCAAAGGAAACACGGTGATGTGGATTACTACGTTACACAAATGCTAACGGGACACGGATACTTTAGCACCTATCTGCATAAGATGGGGAAAAGCACGGAGTGGACAACGTAGAGCATACAATCTTTCACTGTGAACGATTTGCCTCTGAACGTCAGAGACTATGGCAAATGTCTGGATACATCACACTAGACGAATGTTGTTGCAAAAATGACCAGTAGCAAAGAGAATTGGACAGAAGTAGCAAACTTTGTTGGCAAAATCCTGCGCCTGAAGAAAAAGGCCTTGGATGAAAGGACACAATAGGGGGTCTGGACGCAGACGACAGATTGGAGCGCATAGCGCGTAAATGAGCCCACTTTGAAGTAATGCGAAAGCTTTTCATGCATGAGGGGGGTTTTTGGTGGGTGGGAGTCCCACATAACCTACTGCGACGGCAGAACGTTACCGCACTTCAGGAAATGCGATGGATTGGACATCAACAGAGAAAACAGAACAGAAAAAGTACGTTAGACTTTGCATGATGACGTTGAGAGACACGCAAAGCTCCGTCAAAATAGGGTAAAGACCCAATTTGCTTGAACAAACGCTTTGTCTGTCCGTCTGTCTGTTTCTACGCAAACTAGTCTCTCAGTTTTAAAGCTATCGAGGTGAAACTTTGCACAGAGTCTTCTTTTAACTGCACACTGCTAATATGTCGGAACCGACCGGATCAGATGACTATATCTTATAGCTGCCAAAGGAACTATCGGTCGAAAAGTGGGTTTTATTTAGAAAAATAGTTTGTTTTAATGCTGGCGTTCTTAAACTCTGATGTATTAAAACATTTGCGGGGTATAAAAACTTCGGCAACGACGAAGTTAGCTGGGCGTTCTCGTTATTCATTTTATAGACAAATGTATCATAACTTAGCTGCGGAATTACAATTTAATTTAAAATAAACAAAAAATAAATGTTTGTATATAAAATAGATGATTGTAATGTAATCCCCTATAAGGTTGTAACCCCCGAAAAGACGTCCTTTTTATTTTTACAAGATTTTTCTTCTATTACTGCGACTCAGTCACAGTCACAGTTTAAATGATTAACTGCTAAGCCCTGGTATTGCTTAAACGATAAGTGTATAAATCGATTTATCGATACTCAAACAGCACGTGTAGGGGGACATATTTTGGGCAGTTTTCCATATTTCTGTCCAATTTTATATTTTAACCATGGTTAGCACAGATCATAAACGATCTGCCTCAAAAGTAGTGGACAAGGGTGAAGATGAACCGCTAGCCAAAAGAAGAAAACCCTTACCAAAGGATGGACCAAAAAGCAAAACTGGAGTAGCGGGCAAACCAGTTGGAGCAGCAGCAGCAAATGGCAAACGTTTTCAAGGCAAGCCAGGCAAAGGAGGAGTAGGGGCCAAACGTTTTGAGGGCAAGCCAAGAACAGGAGCAGCCGCTATCAATAAGTTTAAGGGCAAAACCCCACCACAGCAGGTTCCCGCCCCGGGTGAGAAACAGGATTGGGCCAAATTCAAGCAGGAGAAGAAAGAGCTGAAGCTCAAACGCAAAAGTTCCCGTGATACCTACGAAATCACCAAGGAGGCCAAGCAAATTTATGAGAAACTGAAATGGTGAGTAGGAACTAAGACCAAAGGCCCTCAAGTGATCTTTACTCATCTATTTTTTAATACTTAGCCGCCGCACCGAAAACAAGGATCAGTTGGTGGCACAAATCTACAAACTGTTCAATGTGGGGGATACATTGGCCAAAGTGGTCAAGGCCCATGACACTGCACGTGTGCTCCAGTGCATGTTAAAGTTTGCCACTCCACAGCTACGCTCTGAGATTTCGGAGAAACTAATGC
This sequence comes from Lordiphosa stackelbergi, assembly GCA_018904235.1. Taxonomy (NCBI): domain Eukaryota; kingdom Metazoa; phylum Arthropoda; class Insecta; order Diptera; family Drosophilidae; genus Lordiphosa; species Lordiphosa stackelbergi. Next base: position 8,123 of record JAEIFU010003342.1, on the reverse strand, counting down.
CACATGCTGTGGACATGTGTCAATCCAAATATGCACAATTCTGTGTACAGCGCATGCTGAAATATGGCTCTCCTGCCACCAAATCGCAACTGGTGGACAGTCTAATGGGTCATGTGGTACGTTTGGCGGGTCATAATATAGCCAGCGGTTTGCTGGACTCCATGTATTTGGGTGGCACTCCACAGCAAAAGGCCTACATGCGTCAGGAGTTCTATGGAGATTTGTATCGCAAGGCCAAGGATTCTAAGGTTAAATGCTTGGAGGATACCTACAAAGAGGCCACCAATATGAAGGCATCCATTTTGGGTTCGGTTAAGGCCAATTTGGATCATGTGGCCAATAAGAATTTGGTGGACAGTTCCCTGGTGCATGCTGTATTGCTGGAATATGTGCGTGTCATTTGTAAGGATGAGGAACAACAGAATGCAGAGAAGCTGGAAGAGATTGTGACCTCTTTGACGGCCCTGGTGCCACACATGTTGACCACCAAGGAGGGCAGCGAAGCGGCCATTATTTGTTTTTACAAATCCACACCCAAAAATCGAAGAGTAAGTGAGTCCTGTTAAGGATTTCAATAAGTGTTTTAACCCATTTAAATCTCTTCAAGGCCATTATCAAAAACATCAAGGAGCATTTACTGAAGATAGCCAATCATGAGCATGGACATGTCTTTCTGATTTCCCTGCTCAATTCCCTGGATGACACCAAGGCGGCCAAAAAGGCCATTTATGATCATTTGCATGAAGATTTAAAGACCTTGGTGGCCAATCAATATGGTCGTCGTGTTATCCAGTGGCTGGTGGCTCCTGGGGATACCACCTGTTTCCATCCTGGCTTCATTAAGACCATTGATGAAGGTCTGGCTTATGGTAAAAAGGAAAAAGGGTTGCGTCGTCAGGAAATCTTTGAGCAAATTGAGTCACCCATTGCCGAGGCTTTGGCAAAGGAAGCTGCCTTTTGGCTGTCCAACAGTCAAATAGGTTTGGTCACCTCGGATATCCTGAGGCACAGTAAGTGGGTCCAAGAAGTCTACCAAATGAAATGACTGACTATACTCTCTCTCTTTTTTCAGTCAAAGGCGAAAGCTATCAAAAGGCTGTGGAGGCTTTAGTTGAGGTGGTAACCCAACCTCAGTGGTGTGTCACCCAGTCCAGTGAGTTGCCCGAAAAGCAAAAGAAACAGCATCAGGATGTGGAGGCCATCATAGCTGAGGCCACCAAACAACGCAAGAAATTGCTTAAACCTGACAGCAGCGATGAGGAGGACGAAGAGAAACCCGAGCCAGAGCCAGAGCCTTTACCCTCAGTTCCCGGCATAGATGATGCAGCCATGCATCATATCCTAAAGAAAGTCATAAAAAATGACAGCAAACGAGATGATCCCTACTTTGCTGAGCATTTAATCAAACACTTGTCCAACGATGTGGTAAGTGTTACCTACTTTTACCTACTTACCTACTTCAACTAATCATTCCCTTCTTTGTTACAGCTTAAAATTTGGCTCGGAGTCAATCGTGGCTGCTTTGTTTTGCTCAAATTGGTGGAGGATAATCCCCAGCTATTGGACACCCTCAGCAAGTTGATCAAAGAGCTTAACCCTTTGCTGAAGAAACAGAAAACACCGGGAGCTAAATTATTGGCCACAAAACTAAATTTGGGCAAATGAAATGAATGATTTTTAGTTTTAACATTTAACTTCCTTTTGCTATTAAATAACCAAACATAACTGTAAAGATGAGGATTACTTGCACAAGTTTCCTCAATTGTAAAAAGAGAATTCTATTAGTTTTAAAGGTCCAGTTAAATGTTTTTGAATTGTGGTGTGAAAAACAAGAGCAAACTGATGACTTTTATCTTTGGTATCTGGCCAATTTTTCCCGCCTTACTAAAGCCAAACTTATAGACCCTAAACAGCTTAAACTAACAGTTTCTTTGATCACTTTTACGCAGGTCAAGACCAAAAAAATGCTTCTGCAAAAAAGGGCTCAAGAACAAAACTATACACTAGATAAGGGATGCCCAGACTGAGCTTACGTCCGCGTGAAGTGAAATACTACTATTTTAAGCAAGAACAACTGCAATTTTGTGCTCGGGCCTGTTTCTGGACTACGCTCACCAATTTTGTTGTTCTTTGAATGAGGGAGTGTCCAAAAAATTAAATAAATTTTAAATATTTACTAACTAATTTTATATAAATAATTACGTTACAAAATAAACAAAAATATTTATTAGTCAATTTTTTCTGTGGGCAAATTTTCCACACAAAACCAATTACAACTATTTCGGTATTTATAATATGTTACTGTGGCTCACGTACAATCGGACCCCAGGCAAAGACTCCACCCATTGTACAAACAAACTATCGTATGGGATACAGCTCATCAATTTTCTACTCAAACTAAAGATAAATTAAACACAACCGTCGAAGCCACCTTTAAAAACAGTTCAATTAACTAAATATTTTTTTCTTTAAAAAATTTTCCAATTAAATTATAAAAATATTTTTACACTTTACAAAAATTTAATATCAAAATTTTATTTCACCAAATATTTTTTTTTAATAAATTTTAAAACTACGAAACCCAATTTCTTTTTACTTTTTAAACCATTTTCACTCACAAAGACCTAAACTCGAATCAAAGTCAAAAATCACTACCTATATTTTCCCAGTTATTTCATTACTCAAAAGATACTTTTTGGTTTTCGAAGTTCCCAATCTACTATTTCCACGAGTTTTTTTGGCCTATTTTTCTCTTTTCCTTAAAATAATACATACTTTCTATCTACATAATTTTTTTCCAAGTAGACAATTTCCCTTTCAGCTAAAAAATAAATAAATTTTTTTTTTTCAATCCTATTCTTTCCCGTAAATTCCCCTAAAGACGGACCCTTCGGCCCAAATATATTGAAAACAAAATAAACTATCTCTTTTCTTGTTTACTTACCCACACAACCAAACATTTTATAAAATTATAAATAATTTTTTCTTAATCTTATAAATAATTTATTTTCAAATCAATAAACCCTAATTTTAATTTTTTTTTATCATAAATAATTTATTTAATTTTTTTTTTAAAAATAATATCTAAACCAAACTTACAAAAACTTAAAAATTTGTGGCAAAAATATCTATATCCAAAAATTATTTTTTAATATAAATTTTTCACAAAAGTTTTATTATTAATTTATATTTTCAATTATTTTAACATTTCCACTACTCATCGAAAAGTAAAAAACCTTTTTAAAATTTTACTTATGATTCGTTCTTGCACAGGGGCCGATATAATGTTGCTGGGGCAGGCCAATGCGGTACCACATCACAGCTCAGAGCCCGACAAGAATCGGAGCTTGCCAATTGCTCGCGCCCCCCCCACACACGCGCTTTTCCTTTCCAAATACGTGCGTTGCGGAAAAGGCATAGGGGCCCCCTTGATTTGTATACTTTATTAACAATTCCCGTGTTGTTACTGGCATAAATCTCGAAGGCTTAAACGGATGACCCCGATCGTCAGCATCCAGAGCTCAAATGCCAATTAGTTTACATTTTTACTAGATCCTGGGACATCCTCGACTTTCTAGCTACAGAACGAAGGAAAAACGTTTGCAGAGTCTTATAAACCAAGATTTAGGTGTCATCCGTTCTGGGCAAGGTTACCGGAATTTCTAGTACCTAAACAGATACTTCTTAATAAGCCTCTTAAAACATGGTTTATCCACCACGCATAAGCAAAATATAAGGTTGTCAAAAAAGTCTTGCGGTATTTTTTATTGAATTTTCAATTGTTCATAAAATTGGTTATAATAATGCGATTTAAGTCAAATATGCGCCGTTTTGTTCGATGACGAGTTCCCAACGAGATGCCAACTTCATAATGCCCCTCTTATAGAAGCTCGCTTCCCTATTGGCAAAAAACTCGGAGAGCCAATTTTCACAGGACTCTCTTGTGGCCAACTTCCGACTACCAAGCTCGTTCGCCATGGACAGAAATAGGTGGTAATCACTTGGTGCGAGATCCGGACTATACGGTGGATGCAAAAGAACCTCCCATCCGAGCTCCCGGAGCTTCTGGCGCGTCACCAAAGATGTGTGTGGCCTGGCGTTGTCCTGATGGAAGACAATTCGGCCTCTGTTGATCAAAGATGGCCTCTTCTGCATGAGTGCTGCATTCAAGCGGTCCAGTTGTTGGCAGTACAGGTCCGGAATTGAGCGTTTGGCCATTGGGGAGCAGCTCATAGTGGATGATTCCCTGCCAATCCCACCAAACACACAGAAGAACCTTCCTGGCCGTCAATCCAGGCTTGGCCACCGTCTGGGCAGCTTCACCGCTTTTCGACCACGACCGTTTGCGCTTCACGTTGTCGTAAGTGACCCACTTTTCATCGCCAGTCACCATCCGCTTCAAAAACGGGTCGATTTTGTTGCGATTCAGAAGCGATTCGCATGCATCCATACGGGCAAAAATGTTTTTTTGCGTCAAGTCGTGTGGCACCCATACATCGAGCTTCTTTTTGAATCCAAGCTTCTTCAAATGGTTTATAACGGTTTGATGACTCATGCCCAGCTCTTGGCCGATGCTACGGCTGCTACTATGCCGGTCTCTTTCGATCAATTCAGCGATTTTATCGCAATTTTCGACGACAGGCCTTCCGGACCGTGGCGCATCTTCGATCACCTCTGCACCAGAACGAAAACGTTGAAACCATCGTTGTGCGGTGGAAATGGAAACTGTATCGGGTCCATAAACTGCACAAATTTTATTGGCAGCATGAGATGCATTTTTGCCTTTATCGTAGTAGTACTGTAAAATATGCCGTATTTTCTCTTTATTTTGCTCCATGTTTGCGACGCTATAACTCACGAACGACTAAAAACAAACAACAATAAATCAAACACGTCTTAGCGCGTGAAAAGAGCTTTCCAAAAAAGCTCTGGCGTGAACCGATGCGACGAATACAACTAGAACTACGCGCTTGCAAAGACAAGCTGGCGGAAATACCGCAGGACTTTTTTGACAACCTTACTAAATAGTCGATGTTTGCTTAAGAAATACGCCAGAATAACTTCATCAACTGGCTTTCGGCTGGGAGCAAAGTTAGGGACTTATTAAAGCGCGGAAAAATACCTATGCGGATCAAAAACAGTAATAATGTCAAACAAACTTTGCTCCCAACCAAGTAAAAAAACCAGGCAAGGATTAATGCGTAATCCGTGGTAATAAAAAACGGCGATAAATACCATTGATGACCATTAATGAAGAACTTAGATCCGCAACGATATTTTTCCGCGATTTTATGATTTGTCATCACGGAAAGTGGCTTAAAACATTTCTTATGATCTTGGCTATATTATTTTACCATTAAAGAGATTGCGGTGTGACGCTATATAATTATTCTATGGTATCTTTTTTGCGATATTTTGTAGTGAATAAAAATGTTTATTCTTCATGTTCCTCCTCCCGCGAGTTCTTTGGCTTAAGATATGACCATCGCTTCCACAACTTGCTTATAATTCAAAAAAAAAAGAATCCATTCGCGAACTCTGCAGATCAATATTTCATTTCAATTGCAGAGAGACATTGACAAAACATAACAAAAATTGGTACAAAATTATTTTGGTATTTTCTTTATTAATAGCTGTGTGAATTTGTAAAAAAAAAAGTATTACAATTGGCTTTCAGCTTTGAGTTGGGAAATAAAATAAAAAGCATAAACCAAGTTTTCGGCCTTAAGATTGGTGCGCCGGTCTCTCAAGACTCGATTAGCCAAACTGAACGCCTTTTCACTAGAAGCGCTAGATAGATACATAGGTATACATAATATTTGTCTTGCCAATTTTTTCAATTTGGGAAAATTCCTTTCAGTGTATTTTCCACCATTTCAATATATTTTTTTCAGGTAGAAAAGCATTTTTATACATCTCCAGTTGTACATTAATGACACTCTTCTTCTTTTATATTGGATCATCTCATCTATGATGCAATCTTACCTGTTTCAGTAAACTGTACCAGATTTTGTTAAAAATTTATCGCGTTCAGTAACATGGATTTTCAGCAAACTACGACTAACGATGGTGGAATGCGGCAAAATATCATCGATTGAATACAGCTTGGTCCCTAACTTGACTCCCAAATCCTTAAAACTCTCCGAATGTCTGTTAATTTTCTTCTTTCGAAAGAGTGCCCTTGCTGAAAAATGCATAGACCTTAAAGTTAAGTTAAATAAAGATTTTAGCTTTGTACATAGAATTTGATGATTCACGGTGTCGAACGCTTAACTGTAGTCTAGAAGACATAGGAAACTTACCTGTCCATCATCCATACGACTTCGAATATTCTCTGATATTTTTTAAATTGCTGTCTTTCAACTTTTGTTTTTTCTAAAACCAGATTGGCAATCATTTAGTTTGGAGCTTGTCGTTCGAAATTGCTGAATAAGTTAGCTAAGTATGGTAATATCGATATTGGTCTGTATTCAGTGGATGATTTTGGGATTGGTAATATTTTTGCAAGCTTCTACATATTTAGAAAGGTGGGCGTTGTGAAGGCTGTGTTCATAACATAAGTGATATGATCAGTGTATAAAGCAGGAAGAAGTAGTTTAATAAATTTTGGATTCATTTCATCAAGCCCCATTGCATTCGATTTGATCTTGAGGATACATTCAAGTACGTCACATGAACTTACACACATAAAGCTAAAGTTATTATCACAGTTGGAATTGGGATGAATATTAAGGTACATATTTGTCGTAGCTTCAGGTACTGCATTTGGGGGAATTTAGTGTTAAGAGAATTTACGTTCAGATCAGTCTTTAATTTTGGTTTGAGTTTACCTATTCCTAAATTTTGAGTTCTATCTCCAAGTATTGTCTGCTCGATATTGCACTGTTAAATTTATAGTTGTAATAGTCTTTATTTGGCTGTGTTGATTAATTCTATAACTTTTGCTCTCAGATTCTTAAAAACTGTGAAGAGCTCATCTGTTTTAACGTTTCCACCTGCAATATGCAGAGTTCCGTTTGTCTATATGTGTTTAATATAGTTGTTAAATCAAGGCTTGAGAGTAGGTCTAATAATTTTTGTCTTAACTTTTACACATTTTACACATAAGTCACTATCAAGTCACTCTTAAGTCACTGTTGAGTCACTGTTAAGTCACTTTTAAGTCACTTGTTTCCCCTCTTTCACCCCTCTTTCCATTCCTTTTCCCATCCTAAAATCTTCCGTACAAAAATTAACAATGTTTCACATGAAAAACATTTCACACTTGATACAATTTTTATTGTTGTCTTTACCAAATTTTTTTTATCTTCAATTCTACTCACATTAAATTTGTAATAGCTACACTACATCAATTACAAATCAATTCACTTAGTTGCCGAACACCTTGGAATATGTGTTAAGTCTTAATACAAAATTTAAGAAGAACCTTTTTGGTACAAAGTTAAAAACGGCTGAACGATAAAATTTCATTTTAACAAATGATTGAGCCAAAATTACTTTTGAAAGTGTTGAAAGTGTTGATGTAAGGATGAACCTTTTCGTTTCTTTAATCTTCTTTAACGCTCGAGACCTTTTTAGTTGGCTTCGCTGGAACATGTAGATGATATTTGTTTTGACATAAATCGCTCAATACTTCTATACCCAAGTTACGATTGTGGGCATATCGCGCTTCCCAGGCGTCCAAAAGACAATTGTAATATCGTGGTTTGTCCGTGTACTTGAGATATTTGTGGGTTTCATCAGTGGGAAAGATGCGCTCTAGGGGGGAACAACGAGCCAACTCGTCTTCGGCCACAATTAGACAGCGCACATCATCGGGTGTTAGATGTTTTAGAATGCCATCAATGTACACTCCCCGAGGCTCCAAAGATTTGTTCTTAAAAGTATTATGTTTGATCTTTTCTTTCCGTGACAAATGGCCGACATAAATTCGTTTGTCGTAGCATATTTGGTTATCAGCTGATAGGCAAAATTCTGCGGCCAATTTCTGTTGCTGCTGCAAAGTAAGTTTGGGTGGGACATGAAACAGGGCCGTGTTCAAGACACCCTGTACCAAAGGGGCCTTAACTTCTAAATCAAGCGGCAATTCAGTGTGCAAACTGGGCGATATATTGACCTCCAAA
>JAEIFU010003341.1:0-29850 GCA_018904235.1 Lordiphosa stackelbergi | reverse complement strand
TGTCATTGAGCTGTCGGTCTCAACTGCTTAAAGAATTCCGAATTTGCTAAAGCGGATATGCTTACACCATAGATATGGTATAAACACGCATAACCTAATTGACCTAGAGCTCAACATACAAACGTTTATCGAAAACCAGTGGATTTGAGAACAGGTCTGTATGGGTTTCTTAAACTTCGTAATCAGCCGATGAATCATTTAAAGTTAAGAAAAAAACTCTTTTTAAGAATGTCTTGTTGGGGCTTCATCATTCTGTAATCTGCTTTTGCAACTTTTTTGTTTGGTCAATAGTTACCTAAGTTGGAAAACTTGGGTCTAAGAACATTGAGCTCATAATATAAGAACGTTTATCGAGGCACATAGATCGTAATAAACAGATCGGAATAATTGCTAGAAATGAAAATCAAGCGTCATAAAAAAAACACTTAATAGTAATTGTGAATTATGCAGCTTTAAAGAAGTTTTATAATTGGCTGCAGCATTAAACAGAATATTTTGAACTAAGTTCCATTGAAATGTTTTTTGCTGACGCTCTTTTAAAGAACTCTGAATGTAAAAACATTTAAGAATTAGTAAACCTTCGCACATTTTGTTAGGCTGAGTTCCATCGCGTCACACAGTCTAGCACTGGTTTTTCATAAAGTGACCGTTCTCTGCTAAAGTCAAACTAAACTTCCTTTAAAAAGCACAACGAACTGTAATTATAGAGTCCTCCAGGTAATCTATTGAGGTAACTGGGTCATCGTCCAAATCAAAAAATGCTTTTGATTCACATGAGCAACCTTCATCAACATTACATTCTTAGTCATCTTTCTGCCTCAGTTGTCATTCAAAAAGTATAAATCTGAACTAGAGAAATGTTCGTAGGATTACAAAACTTCTTCAATAATACAAGTCAGATTACAAGGAATTTCTATATTTCCCTGTATGTGTCGTTGGAAAAACTACTTAATTTGCCAAACCGAACCTAATTTTTTCGAAAAAGTGGTCCGGTTCGAGTTCAGGTTCGAGCAGTCAAAAATATGAGGGTTCGGTTCATGGTCCGGTTCGTCGGACCCAAAAAAACCGAACCGGTTTTTCAGGGGTTCGGTTCCGGGACCGGTCTTCAGCCTTGTATAGAATATAGGATCGTTCCTTAGGTTTTTTAGGCGCTGAATTCTAATCAATTATCCGTTTCGAGTTTAAAAAAATTTGTTGGTAAATTTAACCATTTTTGTGGGCTCCAACCTCTAATTGTGGGTTGAACCTACCGTCGAGTGCAGAACAAGTGGCGTCGGATTTTACATATTTGCGTATTTTTGAAGGATTAAGATGGGTAAATTCTGTGACACCAAGGTTCGTTTCATTAAAAATAGAGTTGAAAACGATATGCATACTTAATTTTGTTTGCATATATGCACATCTGAAACCTCCTGAAACCTCTTTTGGTTGTTTTCAAATGTTGCCAATTTTGTGGGGACATTTGGCATATATTTGCTAATGAAGAGATTTCAGCAAAATAGAATAATGAGGAAACCAACTTGAATGCAAGGAACCTACAGTTTAACGCCGAATCAGAACGGCAATGTTTTTAGAAGCTTTTTTATGTCTAGTAACTAGACTCTAGTTACTTCACAGCTGGCGCCAATAGCCGGTGAAGGTGACCGGATGTGTGAAAGCTATTTTTCTAAATTAAAAAAAAAAACTTTTTTTATTAGATGTTCCGAAACGCGACCTCCTTCACTGAAGACTAGCACACTAACCGCTGAGCCACACCCGGCCAAGTAGTTTGTGGTTGCGTAAATACAATTCCCTTAACGTAGTTAACAAAAGTAAGAGCAGAGCAGCAGCGTGCAAAGGAACTTGGACATAAAAATCGACGCACTGCATACGACACAGGACCGCCACGGCACACACGAGGAGGCACGTTCCAACAAACGTGGGTCGGAGCGACTCCCAGTCACTGAGGGTGGCAGTAACGCAGTGTGGGCGATTTATGAAGCAGCACCAGGCCTTGGGCATCTAGGATCAACACAGCGCATACGTCTTTAGACAGCCACTGCACACTCGAGGAAGCTCCTCCCAGTTACGGAGGTGGCAGACAAGGGCTAGGGACAGGTCTACGTGCAAAGTTTTAGAGAGGATGTGGACAACAGGGGAAAGACGGATGAAGATGCGGGAAGCCCATACCTAGAGACGATTTAGAACAAATCGGATGTTCTGGCAAGATATCGGTAAACCCATAGGGCTGGCTTACAAAATGACGGGGGAGTGTGACGCACTGTCCCAGCACGCACAAATAAAGTAATGGAAAAAGATAAAGGTAGAATTGAATTTGAACCTAACGGACAGCATCGCCGCCCTCGATCGATATCGATTAATAATCGATGGATATCGATGGCAACCCTACAAAAAGCTCAGGATGGCGTGAGCAAGACATATATGTATGAGGTCGGCACCAGCGCATTGGAAGTAGTTGTCGAAAATATTATCAATATATCGAAATATCGATATTTTTGCCCAAAATGAAGAATATCATTATCGAATATTTTTCGGAGGCGATATTTGGTGATATTTTTCGGGGATTTTTTTGTGAATAACTGTTTCGTGTGCGCTGGACATTTAAGGCAAAATGTTTAAAAGTTATTTTATTAAAGTTGATGCACAGAAGCCGCAGTGCAAGCTGTGCAATAAAGTTGTAAAGACCAGTGGCAACTCAACAAATATAAAGGTGAACTTAAAAGCAAATAATGAAGATGCTTGGCAGAAATGCAACTTATCAACGGCAAATGTAAGTATATGTATATCATTTTGAATTCTGGGAATTTGTGTTCTTCGTGTGTGGAATTGGCGGCTATTTATGCATTTTTAATATTGCGGCTGCACATTAAATGTACTGTTATTGAACATAAATACATATGTGCATGCTTGTATATACATATGTTTGTAAGTCTATAAAAAAGGGCATAAACAGGCTGGAACTTTTTCAATCTCAGGAAGCTCTAGTGTAAATCTATAATTTTATTTAAAATCTTCGAATTTTTGTAGACGAAAATTCTACCAAACCAGACATAAGGCTAATGTCAGAGTGCGCGCGAGAAGTGATGCGATAATATTGGGCGAGAACGAGCGATAAACCACTGCAACCTTTTTTCAATTCAATCGCTCGAAAGGTGTCAGAGTGAGGGCGGAGCGATATGCGGTATGCGTAAAGCGACAGCGATGCAGAAAGCAGTTTGCAACCTGCTTTCTCGCTTTAACTCGCTCAGATCGCACGTAATTTTTGTTGCATTCTTAGCTTCTTCGATTTGTAAATCATGCATGTTTGTTGCTGTCTCCTTTTTATCTGGATTTCGGTTGAATTTTTCAAGAAAGAGCAACGATTTACTTCTTTTCTTAACAAAGTAAATCGTTGCTCTTGTAGCAAAATATTCTTCGTCTGATTAAATAACGCCCACACTAATAACTAAATTAGACAGGTATGCAAACCGCGCGAAAATAGAATTCGGCTCATTGGTTCACTCTTAATTTATTAAAAATTTTATGAAGGCCCGTTTTCGGAACTTTCGAAATTGAATTTTTAAAATCATGTTAAAAGCTTTAAAATCCTTTTATCAGTGCTCCTTACAAACAATAATTATTGTACTGAATATTGAGAATATCAACCCGTATAAAAAATGGAATAAACGCACAAATGAGAGCAAATTTCTAAGGAACAAATATACTAAAGTTTGAATACAGGATATAAAGTGGTCATTGGGTAATTGCTGGAGATGTACACATCTTTTAAAACGGTTGACAAGTCATCCTTAAAAAATCAATTGCGTCTATGAGTGTTCTCCCTTGTGGGTCTATCAGCGAAACTTAATTTATCCCAAATTCGGAAAGTAACTAAATTTAGGGAATCACATGTCAAATTTGGGGAGTTCAGTTTTGATTATTGGTTTGCAGTTCGACTCAGCAACCTTTTCCTTTTTTTTTTATTATATGGAAAAAGCGGTTCGGTTACGGTTCGGTTCGGTTCAGAACCAGTTTGCATTCCTGAATTAGAGCAATGCAACTCACTGATCTTAAGGAATTGCGCTCACAATAATCATAGAAAATAAAGCTCGCGCTCTCTGAGTTGCATTTTCTCACTACTGGCCTCTTCTTGTATGATTAAATCATGGTAAATTCTGACAGCAAATTAAAATTGATCAATGTAACACGCTTCGCTCAACGCTTTTACTATGATATCGTGGTCGTTCAGAACTTCTAGTCATAGATCTTCTGGACCTAATGGGGGCGTATGTGGTCAGGTAAAGCTGCTGATCGGTTCAACTTGGCGAACCCAGCGTGATCCTGGCTTACTACGTCCCAAGTCGACTCACACCTCCTCGTGGTGACCACCGGAAGCAGTGGCAATGCACCCGCATTTGCTGCTGACTAACGTGAGCGGCGACCCGCCCTTCCCTACAGGGTATAATATATAGGGTTAGTGCGTCGGGTTTGGTACCCACCACCGTAAAAAATCTCCACCAATGAAAACTGCGACTACAATGCCTCGGATACGGACCCCCCCTGACGACGACCCACGCAAACGTTTTAAGGACCACGATTTGAGGATATGCACCTGGAATGTACGCACCCTCAACGGAGAGGGTGATGATATCGACTTGGTGAAAGTCCTCAAAAAATACTCATCGGACGTTACTGCACTCCAAGAAATGCGATGGATTGGATATGGGAACAAGATAATAGCGCTACCAAAAGAGAAGAAAAAACCGAAACCACCTCCCTGGGAGATATACTACAGCGGGCATGTTTCCAAGCACGAGTTTGGGTGCGGCTTTGCAGTGAGTGATAGACTACTCCACTCAGTCATCAGCTTTACACCAGTTGATGAGCGGCTTGCCGCGCTTAGACTTAAGGCAAAATATTTTAATATTAGTCTTATCTGTGCACACGCGCCAACAGAAGACAAGGACACCTCGACAAAAGACGAATTCTATGAGCGCCTGGAACAACTATACGAGCGCTGCCCCGATCACGACATAAAGATCGTGCTAGGCGATTTTAACGCGAAAATCGGGAGAGAAGGAGTCTTTGGTTCGACAGTCGGACGATTTAGCCTTCATGAAACAACCTCCGGTAACGGAGAGAGGCTAATAGACTTTGCTGCAGGCCGGAACATGGTCATAAGTAGTACGAGATTTGAACACCTCGACATCCATAAGGCGACCTGGAAGTCCCCTGATCAACGAACACGAAATCAGATTGATCACGTTGTGATCGACGGAAGGCACTCATCGAGTGTACTAGACGTGCGTGCGATTCGAGGAGCCAACATAGACTCGGATCACTGCCTGGTTGCAGCCAAGGTACGCACGCGGCTCAGTGTGGCAAATGCCTCACGCTCTGGCACACGTCGAAAGCTAAACGTCGAGAAGCTGCAATCACAAGGGACCTCTGAAGCCTACAAAGCCAAACTCGCCCAACTGCTCAGGGAAACCTCCCCATCTTCTTCCGATATATGCGAACAGTGGAATCGTATATCACACTCCATGAGTACGGCTGCCAAGGAGATACTCGGGTACTCCGAGTCCCCTCGAAGTCGGACTTGGTACGATGAGGAGTGCCGACTTGCTACTGCAGAAAAAGACGCAGCCTACAGGAGAACTCTGCAGTCGGGAGCAACGCGGGCTGTTAAGGAGCGATATCGGGAGAAAAAGAAAGAGCGGAAGCGCCTCTTTAGAAGGAAAAAGAGCGAGCAGGAAAGGCGCATGCGCGAGGAAGTCGAGATGTTATTCGGCATGAGTGAGACTCGAAAATTTTACCAAAAAATTAAGCAATTAACAGAAGGTTTTAAGCCCAGAGTCGCACAATGCAAAGACGAACACGGGAATCTGGTCACCGATCCGCAAGTGGCGCTTAACAAATGGAGAAGCTACTTCTCCAACCTACTGGGAGGCGATGACGAACATGATGCCGCCTCTAGAGAAGTAGCGATGCCACCAATCGACAACATAGAGATAGACCCGCCGACCCAACAGGAAGTCTGCTTAGCCATACAAAGGCTAAAGAACAATAAATCACCTGGCGCTGATGAGCTGCCCGCTGAATTGTTCAAGGCTGGAGGGGAAGAATTGGTAAGGTGCATGCACCAACTTCTTTGCCGTATATGGGTTGACGAAAGCATGCCCGACGATTGGAATTTAAGTGTTCTATGCCCAATCTTTAAAAAAGGAGACCCTGCAGTTTGCGCCAACTACCGCGGGATCAGTCTCCTTCCCATTGCATATAAGGTTCTGTCGCGCATTATTTGTGAACGTCTTAAGCCGCTTATTAACACACTGATTGGACCTTATCAGTGTGGCTTTAGACCTGGTAAATCCACCACAGACCAGATATTCACATTACGACAAATCCTGGAGAAGACCTATGAGAGAGGCATCAACACACACCATCTATTCGTTGATTATAAATCAGCCTTCGACACGCCGATAAGGTCAAGGTTTTTTGAAGCCTTGTCTACCCTTGGTATACCAGCAAAGTACGTCCGTCTTTGCATGATGACGTTGAGAAGTACACAAAGCTCCGTCAAAATAGGAAAGAACCTTTCCGAACCATTTGATACCAAGAGAGGTTTTAGGCAGGGCGATACCTTATCGTGCGACTTCTTCAATCTACTGATGGAATATATACTGCGCCGGTGCCCACATGCCAACAGAACGGGCGCCTTTATTTATAAAGATCTAATGCTACTCGCATATGCCGATGATATCGACATCATCGGCAAAAACGAACGGGCGGTAAGCAGGGCGTTTTCAGAGATTGAGAGGCAGTCAGAACTGATGGGTCTAGCGGTGAATGAGGACAAGACGAAATACCTTGTATCCGCGGACAAAAAGTCCTTGCGTCTTGGACAATTTGTTACAATGGGAGAATACAACTTTAAAGTTGTTGAGGATTTTGTTTACCTCGGAACGACGATAACCAGCGACAACAACATCAGTCTGGAAATCCGACGAAGGATCACTCTTGCAAACCGATGCTTCTACGGGCTAAGTAGAGAGCTCAAGAGCAGAGACCTCAAGCGAAGAACAAAATTAGCCCTATACAAGTCGCTTATCATCCCAGTCCTGCAATACGGCGCAGAAGCATGGACAATGACAGCAGCGGATGAAGCGGCGATTGGCGTGTTTGAACGAAAGATTCTTCGGAGGATTTATGGACCTTTAAAAGTTGGCGATGTTTTCCGCATTCGAAATAATGACGAACTGTATGAGCTCTATGGGGACACCTGTCTGGTCAAGCGCATAAAGCAACAGCGGCTGCGCTGGTTAGGACATGTCACCAGGATGGACGAAGAAGCTCCAGTAAGGAAAGCTTATTATTCGAAGGCGGCTGACTACGGAGGAAGAGGCAGGCGGGGGAGACCTCGACTGAGATGGGATGACCAGGTTCGGGCAGACCTTGCCAAGCTTGGTTTGACCAATTGGTCCCAGCTCGCACGGAGCAGAAGCGACTGGCGGACATTGTTGGCAGCGGCCGAGACCGTCGAACGGTTGTGATGCATGCATCGGGCCAATCAAGAAGAAGAAGAAGAAAAAAGTAATGCATCTAATAACTCGCTCTCTGAAGTCGTAATTTTTGAAGGATCACTCTTCGCTGATCACAATACTGCGATGCTAACTCAACAATCACCAGGACGGGGGAATAAATTATTGGATCTGTATTTTAATTTACCGTTGTTTGCCCTGGAACGGGACCCAATTAAGTTCTGGATTGCAGAGAAAGATGCATTGCCAGTGATTTCTAACTTGTCATTGTCATATCTTATTACACCGGGAAGCTCCGTGCCATCGAAACGATTGGCATCGGCTATAAAAAGTGTGGTTTCTGACACCAGAAGCCGAATGACCGATGAGCACATAACTCAACGCGTGTTCCTAAAATCTTTGTCTAACGATTATTGGTAAAATCAGAAGTTTTTAAGTTTTGAAGATGTAACTGAATAAGTTTTTTTTATGCTTTGTAGTTCGAATGCTCTAGTTCGAAAGATGGTCAATTAAACACTGCTTTCGTTCCATAAATTTAAATTTATGAATAAGTTTTCAGAAATTCTTATGTTATATTTATTTTATCAATCAAAATAAATATTATATATATTCTCTATTTTTTTTTTCAATTTAATCTCAAGAAAGAAAGTGATTTAGTAAGCTACATCACCAGACTTTTAAAATTTAAAATAAACATCGATGAAACATCGATTTACTGCTAAAACATCGATGTACGTGGACATCGATGTTTCTGCAGCTCTAAGAAAGTACGTACTTAAAAATATATTTATCAAAATCAGGGCAGCAAACAGGTTCGGAGTTGAACCGCTCCGGAGTCGGAGAATCCGGAATTTTTGGGAAGTCCGAACCGAACCTGAACCGGAGCAGAAACATTTTTCTTCTCCGAACCCGAACCTTAATCGGAGCAAAAAAAAAAGTAGAAAAGGGTTCGGTTCAAAACACATGTTATATTGGTTCTTATTGTATTCTAGATGCTATAAATGTCATGATTGCCATTTCCTTATATTTGTAAGCCTTTAAATAAGAACAGTTTACAAAGAAACATGTTAATTCATTGTATAATTAATAATAAATAAATATTATAATTAATAAATCTTAAAGCTTTAAGAATGATAATTAAAATAATTAATAATTCTTAACCATATTTATCTTCTGATGAAGATGAAGAGCAATCTCTTTGCTTTAAAGTCTTGGAGAAACTATCATTGTAAAGAACTTCACAATGTCGCATTAGCTGTGCTGCAATGGGCTCTGCCGACTTGCATAAGATAGGCAAAGCCTGCCTATAGTAAAACCGGGAGGTTCTTGAAACAGTTGTACGGTCGACCATCCTTCTTGGTGGTGTGGGTGTATCTTGATTTAAAAGTTATGAACAAACATTTTAATTGTAAACAGGCCTTTTCCCGTTTTTGATTTCGATCAAATCATGCAGAATCGAAATTGTTAAATGTACTCGCTTCCAAAAACCGACAGTGTTATTCGCCTTTTTACTTAAAAATCCCACTTACCATCATTCGATCCTCTTGATGAATTCTTTAATAGTTTCTTAGGAATTACAACACTCGGATTCGAAAAAGGGGAACAGGCCCGATATAGACTGAACGATTGCGCATTCGACGTCAGCTGTTCGCTCTCCCTTATGCTCCCTGAGTGCATTTGGGAATATGTCTGTCTTGCTATAAACACTGTTAGGGTTTTCACTTTGTTGAGCACATACACCCAAAAAATTTGTATCAATATCACTCTGATACACGTTGTCTCAAATCGAAACTGAAACTAGTATCATTTTTTTTGCATCAATGCAAACCTAGAAAGTATTAGATTGAATCTTCGAATATTTATTTGATGCGCAGAAGTATTAATTTGAAACTAAACAATTTTTTTTTATTTCGAAAATTCGAAGAATGTATGAATTGTAAAACGAAGCATGCCGAACGTCGCAGCTGGCGATGCTTGACATGTCACATTTAGTGATTTTACTTTTTTATACACTTGAAAAGTGTATTATAATTTTGCCCAGAAGTGTGCAACGCATAGAAGGAATCATCTCCGACCACATAAAGTATATATATTCTTGATCAGCATGACGAGCTGAGTCGATTAAGCTTTGTCCGTCCGTCTGTCCGTCTGTACGTCCGTCCGTCTGTCCGTCTGTCTGTTTCTACGCGAACTAGTCCCTCAGTTTTGGAGCTATGGAGCTGAAACTTTGCACAGAGTCTTCTTTTTACTGCACGCTGCTAATATGTCGGAACCGACTGGATCGGATGACTACTTCTTGTAGCTGCCATACAAATGTTCGTTCGGAAAATGGTTTAGTAGAAAAATGTTTTTTTCTCAATATTACTGCTCTCAAACACGGTCATGGGTAATATGTAATGTTTTTAAGCTGATCTGCGAAATTTGGTCGAAGTCTCTAACCGTTGAGACAAGCTATTCAAGTCAAAACTGGTACAGACGAAGTTAGCTTTTCCTTTCTCTTTTATTAGCAAATGTGTACTTAGTAAAAGTAAAGGCTATGGAGGACCTTTCCCAGACAACGTGATGAAGATAAATAAATGGATTTCAATTGGCGCATATTTGCAAAATATATGTAAATAACAAATGTAACTCTTCAGACAGGACATACAACAAGCCACAATGCTGCTGTGACAGTTTCAGAGCTTTGCAAGACAACGTACCATGCTAAAGGTGCGAAACCAAGAAAGCTGCAGAACAGGCGTTTTTCGCGTTTTTACTCAAGGTCTCTGAAGGCGTAAACTGCTACATGTACGGCAGGGTTCCCCCAGAAGAGAGCGCGAAAATGTGACTTTGTCTCTCTCTAACACACAGGGAGTATGTTCGTGCCCCAGGGTCTATGGCTGGGGAACTCTGATGTACGGGTTCGAGCAAGTGGCATACCAATATGGTGACTTCTGGTTAAGCAACATTCGCGTGGACACAGTGAGAGACAAATGTTTCCACTTAGGGGGTGTCCTTGACGACTTTAATTTATTAGTGTAAATAAATTACATTTTGATAGAGTTTGAAAAAAAAAATTTTTTTATGAAATGTTTTGTTTTAATTTTAATGGCTGTTTATAATGAACAGAATTTCTACTACAAAGATAAGATAAAATATTAAATTAATAAAAGCTAGTATCAAAATGAAACAAAAAGTTTGATATTTGAACTATCAAATTAATAAGACCTAGTGTCAAACTGATACTTAAAAATTAATACAATAAAGTGTCAACCTGATACAAGTTAGTATCAATTTGAAATCCTCGAAATATCATGTTAATGCTTTCGAAGATATCAATTTGATAATCGGAGTATTAAAGAGAATTCGATACTCAATAGTTTCAAATTGATGTCTAAATTAAGTCACTGTGATGACAACTTTTTTTGGGTGTAGGCACTTGAGCAGTTTTGCCTGACTAGTATTGGGAGCGGCTTGATTTCACAATGATGAGTTGTTGGATGACTTTATGGACGATGTCGCTTGCATATATTCTTGCCGAGGAGATATCTCTAACGGACAAAACCATTAGTTGCCGAAATAACATCCTCACCTCATTTGATGAGCGTCGTTTTAGGCAAATTTTGCGCGTGAATCGGAACCAATTCTGAATACTGCTGGAATTGATTAAGGAAGACGAAGTTTTTGCAACAACTGGATTCAAAATTGCAAATATTTAAGAACGCCATAGTGTTGTTTCATTTTGTCCAGAGGGAGCCAAAAGTACATCTATTCGAAAAATGTGTACAATATTTGGAATCGCTGATAGTGGAACTTTAACCATGATTACGAAACGGATATTTACAGCATTTTTGTTATTTACAATATATATTGGTTTATCGGCGGAAGCGAGATCAAGCTATGTGAAAAACCTGCTGAAATCCATGAAGTTTATTTTTTCGCCAACGTACATACTATTCAGTAAAACTGCAAGTTGTATGTGACCACAAACTACGCATTCGAGATGCCGTAGTAGGAAGTCCGGGCAGTTACCACAACCAAATAAAAATGGTGGTCTTACTTTTGGTTGACAGCAATGACAAACTGATTGAATTTGTATTACACTTTTAGCACAGAATTATAACAATTATTCTGGACAAAATATGGGCACACTGTTTGGGCACAAGTGCCCGACTTTTCGTAGTCAGAGTCTGGGTCGAGCAAGCTGTGCACAATTTGTTCAGAGTAAATTGTTGTTGGAAATGCTTACACTTTTCCCCCAAGTGCCTATGTGCTCAACAAAGTGAACACCCTAAATATTTTTAATATTTTTGAGAACCGATATTTTTAGAACCGAAAAGAACCTAAACATTGTACCGGTACAGTTTCGGTTCTGAGGTATATATATTTTTTTCAAACATCCCTAGCTGCCGCCAATTTTGGCATTGCTATAGTAAGAGCTGCTACCCGCGCCCATGATGTAGTGCGCGAGAGAGTGATATCTCTATATTCAGAGCTGCTAGCAGCGCCAACTATGTAGAGTGTGAGAGAGTGGCAACAGATATTGTTTGTGACGTCTGTGTATGTATGTTTCTGTGTGAAAGACTGAAAAAAACAGCAACGATGGTATGTATATGTTTGGCGCTCCCTCACTTAAGTTCTGTGTTTACATGTTCGCTTTCTGCTATGTCTTAGCCTTCTGAAGCGGCCAGCGGTTATATAGTTGTAGACGTTCTATGCGTGTTTGTGATGCGAAACTGCAAAGAGCACCTGAACGATCGCTTAAAATGCTAAAGCCAAAATCAAATTTGTATCTGAGAAAATGAAGGCAAATGATGGCTGATGGGTTGGAGTGAGACAGAGTTCAGACGGTTCGATTCGGTGACGAAGACGGTTGCTGTCTGAAACTGAACTGTGTTCGACCGAACAAAGCTGCAGTCTAGATATTAGATATAAGGTCGTTGGAAATATCATTCTTACATTAGTAAAAAAAGCTTTGTATTCGTTTTTTAAATCGCTTTGTTTTATTAACAAAAAAAAAAAACACTGTTTTTAGATTAAATCAAATGTTGTGTATGTAAAACATAATAATTATCAACTGCATACAAAAATATACGCATTATTTTATATATGTATATATATATATATATATTTTGAATGTCTGTGTGTATATACTATATTTATTGTATAATATTAGTAAAACATTGAGAGGCGACGCATTTTATATACATATGTATATCTATATATATTTGACCCTGTATGCCCTTAACAACTGTATTACAGTATAACAGTTGGGCACATGCCATTTTGTGGAGAGCGGGGAGGTTGGTAAATGTCTTAATTAATACAATTTAATCGTTTATTGAGCATAAAGAAGCCGCAGCCGGTTAATTGTAAGCGTTTCGATTTATAAGTATGTAGTGTTTAGTATATTGTATATAAAGTACAGTTTACAGTTTAGGTATAACAGTATAACAGTTTAGCGTAAGTATTTGTAATAATTGTAACAGTTAGCGTTGTGCTACTTAAACAACTAAAGTTGCATTGAGCAAATTGAGTTACACACAAAGTTAGACTTTTTCTTTACCAAAATATTTTTGTAAAAAAAAAAAACAGAACGAAACTAGAACATAATAAATTAGATTTAAGCACTAACATGGAATATGGAATATGTATACAAAAATACTTATAATTATAAACTTTTCTTGTCTTTTTTTTTAATTTGCGGGGGTTTTAGTCAACGTTTTCGTTTAACGCTTCGCTCGCCGATTTAGGTAAGGGGGCATGGCACAAGTTTCTAGTTAGTTGTCATCTCTCTCTTTTGTATTAGCTTATACAGATGCCAAAGCAAGGAAAACAGAACTGAAATTGATAAAACTTCTTTAAAAAACTAGGTTTGAGCAACTTAACATCAGTTCAACCCATTAATGGGTTCAAAAAAAAAAAATACCATAAGTACACTTGCTAGGGCCAGGTTTAGAGAGTTTCCGGAAATACAATAAGTAAACAACAGTTCCTAAGACTTTTAAATGAGCATGCAAATGTGAGGCTAACCATTGAAATTATAAAGAGGTTTTGGTCCTGAGTTTCAATCTCGACGTTAAGCTGATGGTTTGGTTCTCGGAACGTTTCCTAAGAGCATCAAATTAAAGGTTTTACAACTAGGTTCATAATTTATTGGATCGTTGAAATATTTTCTAAGACTCTTAAATCAGCATGCAAATATAAGGCTAACCCTTGAAATTGTAAAGAAGTTTTGGTCTTGAGTTTCAATCCCGACGTTTAGCTGATGGTTTGGTTCTCGGAATGTTTACTAAGAGTATCAAACCCAGGGTTTTAAAACAGTGGCCGGCAAAACACACATGCTCATTTCGGCATTGCGTGTGTGTTTAGCCACGTGAGAGCGCTCTCATTTAACACTTGTTTGTTGTTGCCAAAGAGAGCACTGTAAGCTCGCATACTGTGTGTATCGGCGTCGCTGCTACAGAGGGCTCTTGTATACACAGAAAATAGAATCGTGCCGGACTCTGTTTTAAAACTAGGGTTGATAACTTATTGAATCGTTGAAACATTTCGTAAGAAGAAAACCTGGTTCATTGTGAGTTGGCTGTTAAAAAAAACTCGCATAAGATACTCCGATTGGCCATTTCTTATATATTCAGAACACTTTATGATCTTCTCAAATGAGACATCAGACAAGTGTAAATAAAAAGAATCCGAACCCCGAAATAAATTAAT
Source organism: Lordiphosa stackelbergi (assembly GCA_018904235.1). Taxonomy (NCBI): domain Eukaryota; kingdom Metazoa; phylum Arthropoda; class Insecta; order Diptera; family Drosophilidae; genus Lordiphosa; species Lordiphosa stackelbergi. The sequence goes on along the minus strand of JAEIFU010003341.1, from coordinate 15,634 downwards.
TTGTAAAAAAAAAACACTACAAATTTAGGCGGATGATCCGGGAGGAATTGATTAAATTTTGGCGTTCTGAATTTGTGAACGATTGTTACTTTGAATGGATTGTCGGACCTGAGAAATACATTGAATAGTCTTTGTCTTGATCATAAGGCATGACAGGGCGTTCTACAAAACATATTAATGGAGCATTTCTACTTCAAGTCGAAGAAGGCTAAAGAAGACGTTGAAAATGTTGGAGTATTACATTGATAAGGCGAAGGTGGCAAAGTTAATAGTTACTACGGTCATGCTATGCACATTTTGCAAAATCATTTCATGAAATGGGTCCGAGGCTCAGACAGCTTAACATTCAGTTGGTGTTGCCAGATCTTTTGTTTTCTCATATGTGCGCTGGTCATTTTGTGAATTTACAAAAGCTGCATAAACAGAAACAAATTTGATGTCCACATAATGCTTAGGAAGAGGCACAAACTTTTAAGTAATCCTTTAAAGGAATATCCAAATACTTTAATCAAGATGGAAAAACGTATGAATTTAAATGAAGAGAGTTTGATTGCATAAATTGCCCAAAAAGGAAAATCTTGTCCAAAGGAAAAATTTAAAATATAGAAAGATGCTAGAAAATAGTTCAGGGGCGAGGTCACTAGGAAAGGGACTGTAGCATGATGCAACAAGAGGGGCGCTCTCTGTCCTGTCGCTGCGTCGAGTGTTGCTGCTGGTGTGTGATGTCGGTTTTTTTGGTTTTCTTACATCTATTGTGTTGAGACTCCCGCGCTTACGTTTTCTAAGTTATCCGCACACCCGCTGGACACATATCAATAAACTGCAATGCAACAATGGCGAATGGCTTTGAATGTCGATTCCATTCGAATGGTAGATTCAGCTCACTGTACAACAAACAAGGTATGGCCAGCTGCCTAGCATTGCAACGGCAACATTTAAGATTTTGAATCACACTGAAGACTTGCAAGCTGAACAGAGCGCACTGAGCGCTGACTATCATGATTCCGGTTGTGACAAAGCTCATCCATGATGACAAATACCTTAGAGAGTGTAATATTTGAAGACTTAAGTTGGGGCAAATAGATGAGACTTTCTTTCTCCTCTACCTTTCATTTTGCCATTTTGAAATTCACCAGCTATTGACGCCAACTGTGAAGTAAATAGACATAAACCAAATTTTCGTTCCGATTGAGAGAAGCTCGACTTGGGCTGCTCGGTTACAGGAGGTCTTAAATATAGAAGGAACCGGTTCTGGAACGGTTTGCAGCCTTGTATTTTATGTTATTGTACTCAAAAATGGTGGTTAAAAAGGGTGGTACATTCGAAAATGAACGAAGTTAAAGAACAAAAAACCATTTAAATTGTGCAAAAATTGTTCTTCATTTTGGCAAGTTAACATCCTAAAATGAAAGCTGAAGTTTAGGTAAAAGAGTAATTGCTGGCACTGATATATGTATGTTAGCCGTTGACGTAGATGAGGATGACCCGAAAGCCCTGCATTTCACTGATACACTTCTGATGCACATTATAATCATGACATAAACGTAGATTCAGTAGAGTTCAAACTTTTCCTCGCGAAAAATTGTTGTAAGCCGAAGTAAACTTTTTTTTGTTGCGCGAAATCCAAAGTTTGGGTGCTCTAAGAGTATAGTAAATGCTTCATGGAGTTGGACAGGGACAAAATAGTGTAAAGCAAATCGAAGATTTAAGACGAAAGGCATAACAAGCTGATTTGTAGACGAGGAACAAAACCAAGTTTTTGTGGAATGGAATTTTATGACTGTTGTTTACTAATTTAAGGTCTGAGTTAAGATTTAACAGCTCTCGTTTTTGAGGCCAAAAAAATTGTGTGTTGAGTTTGGAATTTAGGAAAGCCACTCAAGGCATTAAGCGTGAGCGTAAAAGAGTGACAACGGATATTGTTTCAGAGGTCTGTGCATGTATGTTTCTGTGTGAAAGACTGAAAACAAAAACAACGCGAAGGTATGTATATTAAAAAAAAAAAAAAATTCCCCCAAAAACCCCCTGATGCATATTCACTTAAGTTCTTTTTTGCATGTTCGCTTTCTGCAGTCTTAGATTTTTGTCGCTTTTGACATTTTATCTGAATTTAAGAGCTATATTCAGCAGAGCACATATCAATGTGTCTTAAATTAAATAAAGGCGCTATATAAGTACATTATAAAGTGTCCTAATTGGCCTCTAAAGTCAGATCATTCCCGATTTATGGCATTTTTTGCTAAATAAATCATTCCGTTTAAACAAGCGCGGTTATTGGATTAATATTTTTAGCTATTTGAGCTTATAGCCATGTGATCTAATTATGTGATTGCTATAAAATTTTAATAAGTCTATTTAACAAAGTTACAGCCTGTTTAAGACGAAAATGCAAATTTTAATTTATAAGTGGAAAACTAGAATACCACTGAAAATTTTTATAGGAACTGTGAAAGGCTACTTGTTGAAACACAGAATTTATCATCTACATGTAAACATATGACAATTTATGCCTAATCAAGTAGCCTCTTAACAGTTCCTATACAAATTTAGAGTGACAATCTAGTTTTGCTCCTATAAATTTAAATATGTATTTTCGGTTTCAGCTCTGCCAAACAAGTTAATATTAGAGCATTTGTTGGTCTATATGCCTAGGTTTTTTCAATTGGTATTCGACAACAACACTTGCTAAGATGAGATGATTTATTTTGAGAAAATTGCCAAAAAATTAGAATTAACTAACTTTACAGTCCAATTTAGACACTTTCTGTTATACTTAAATAGAGCTTTTGATTTTTAAAAAATGCATTGATATGTGCTCTGTCGCCAATGGCTCCTAAATTCATATATTTATGCCAAGTGTGGCCCCCATAAATTCTAGATTGGCAGAAATTCACCATATTCGTTTTTCCGCCGTATCTGGGAAACAAGAGCTGATAGACAAAAACTAGTGATGCAGTTTTGTTAAGTGCAACCCATATTAACATAATCAAATCGAAATAGGCCGGCAACAAAAACACAGTTGTCTTGTGTACTCAACGCTTTTGACAACGACAAGATTTTTGATCTGAGAATTAAGGACATTCTTATGATTGAAAGGCTGTAGAACAGAAAGCAGCGTCTAGAAGAATCAAATGTTCAGCCATTGTCAACTTTACCAACTGCATCAGCTACACAAATGTCTACATTTAGTAGAAACCCCAAAGACTGGCCTACATTCTTTGGATAACGAAATTTACAAGATATATTTCTATCTACTGTGTAAAGATTGGTGCAAGCTAAAGAACCGAATATATAAGATGAAAACATAAGACTTGGTCATCTTAAGTAAAAGGATTTCAGTCTATGAGTACTGAGTACAGCTGTACCATACCTTAGGGCTTGAAGCTAACTTTCTTTCTGTTTTCCTGCTTATGGACTTTTGCATAACTGATTCGCTAGGTTAGTTGAGGGTGCGGGTGTACTGAGTTATCTGTTTTTTTTTTACCCTGTCTGAGTCTTAGATGCTAATTATTAAGGTTTTCCTTTGTTGAGTTTGTAAATATTGCAACTTGTTTGCTTTGTTTAGGCACTTAACCTTAAAAAAGGAGCTACGGCTCCCTTCCTCTTTCTCTTGGCATTTCTCCGCAATTTGGAGGCAAATTGTGGTCGCTTATTCGTTCGTTGTCGTTTTTGGAATGTGTTTGGAATGCAGTTTTGTGTCTATCAACGGTTGATGTTGCGTACTGGTGGCGGTGGTGGTGGAGCTGCCCGACGACGGCGCTCTCCCACTGCTGTGCTGCTTGTGGTGGTGTTGGTCACCGAACGAACATGGTGTCCATTGCTGGAGGAGTTGTTTGAGCTTGCCGCTGCTTCTTCGCGCAGCTTTTGCTTTTGATCGCTAAGGCGTGCTCCCAGACGATGTACCTTTTCGGGACTGAGTATGCTGAGACGGGTGCTTTGATGCGGGGCGGCCACTGAAAAGATCGAGAAATCTAGTTGGGGTCTTGAAGGGAAAGAGCTGGAAAGAGCCTTGCCTACCATTGTTCAGGCGCTGAGCCGTTGCGGCCGTATGCCTCTGGGCCAGATGTTTGGTGGGAGAACCCGCCCTGGGCCGTGTGGGCGAAATACTGCTGTGATTCGGTGGGTGATTGGACGGTGCTTTGACTGGTTTCGCTTTGGTACCGATGAGGGGTACACGCGGTGTCGTACGCGCTGAGCTCGTCAAGGGCAGGGTAAGCTTATGCTTTTTGGCCAACCAATCTGTGGAGGAATTGGCCGCCGGTTGAGTTGGCGCTGCGGGCGTTGGAGACGGCGCATGCAAATCAGCGGTGCAGGTGAGCGTGCTTTTCATGGTGGTGGCTGCCTTGCTACGCTTGGGCGCTGCTGTCGCCTGTCCCGGTGCCAAATTCTCTAGGGATTCAGCTTGCGGCAGCGAGGGCGGCGGCGTTCTTGTCATGGGCAGGTTGCGTCGCCCAAAGATGGGCGTCTGATTGATGCGTTGAGTGCGAGGAGCAGCGCAGCCACCGTTTAGATTGGCCTCATGCTCCAGACGCTGGAACATTTTTAAGGCCACAGGCGGGGTTTTGAAAAAGTGACGCAGCCGGCTGGGCGACTGCTCTTTGTTGTGTCTTTTTCCACTATTAGAGGAGGTGGCGTCGGTGTGGGCGTGGGCGTGGCGTTTATCTCATGGTAATTAAGACTGGTATCGCAGCTGGAATCCACATCCGAGTAGTTATTGAGATCACGCACATCTTGCAGCTGCAATTCACCACCCGGACGCAAGTCCACCAAATAGCCCTTCTCCCCAAAGGGTCGACACTTTTTCAGGGCCTGCTTGAGAGCTCGATCCGTGGAGGTGTTGTCCGGTGTAAGGCCACGCTGCTGTTGCGCACCCAGAAATCGTTGTCTTCGACGTGCACGCATGCTGTCCCTCAGCCGCTCTCCACTAGGTGAGAAGTCCTTGCCCAGATGCGGAGATTTGGGTATATCTTGCGGTCTCATTACCACATTCTCTTTCTCCTCCACTGGAACCGGTGGTGAGGGCGGTGTGGGTGTGACGGCCGCTGCAGTGATCATATCCAGATTGTCCAGACTACGCTGCGAGGTCGGCGACAAGGCATCTTCGGAGCTTAGGTAGCTACTCTCATGAAAGTTTTCAATCTCATGCAACAACCCAGCTGGCGGCAGACGCTCGGCGGCCAAATGATTGCGCAACTGCTCCAACCAAATGTACAAGGTCTCAAAGCAGGGACGCATATCCGGATTGAGATCGCAACAGACAAATGCCACTTTCACGAAGGCCTCGGGACAGTGGCAGCAGAATTTTTCACGGAATTCCTGCTGATTGAGACTGAAATCAGAGTTGCGGGGCATATAATCGGGATCGGCCTCTACGCGTCCAATGATCTGTGAGGTGGAAAGTAGAAGGAAAACGGAAAGATTCCATTAAAATTGTGAAAAAAGAAAACAAAAAAAGAATCAAACTTAATAAACGATCTGCAAGAGTACTGCAAACACTAGGGGCAACGAATCACTCCAATAAGCCCAAGATCAAAAAGCACTGAAGGAGGGATAGAGAAAGATATGAATCATTTTGGAATATGGAGCGTCGTCATAAGGCTTTTTGCACTGAGCACATCTAACATCCAACATCCTGAGTTTAAATGCTTAACAATCATTTGCTATGCCAACATTTTTAAGCTTTTGTTTTTGTAAAAATGTTAAATGGGTCGATGTCTAATAAGTAAATGCTACAAAGATAGCAAATTCCGATATGGTAAAAATTTATGACTCAGCACTCACTTAGCACTCAGTGTAAAAAGCCTATAACATATTGGATATAAAATTTAAAGGGCATAACCCTCTCCCTACGGTTAATTATAATCAGAGATTAAGACCGAAACCAATAACGGTTCGCGTTATGGTTACTGTTTTGTCATACTTTTTTCCGGTTACGGTGATATTACGGTTGTGGGATATCGGTTACGGTACGGGCTACGGTTATTAACCTAATTCTGTTTCGGGTTTCGATTACGGTTACGGTTATTGGTACAAAATATCACTTTGGCAATCCCTTTGCAATACAGACAAAAGTGGCTTCATTTGGAATATCATTTATTCAGTAAAAGTACTAAATGCTTTAGGAATTTTTCTCTGTGACACTGAATATGACACTTTGGGACGAAATGTAATCTCAGCATTACAAATCAAAAAGAATGTGCAAGAAACATTTTTCTCTCACATATACACTGCCATGCACTTGAATAGGGACAAGCATTTTAAAGCGAATCTACAAGTATTTGACTGAAGCAATCAAACTAGATCAATAGACAAATATTTTTTGGCATTCAGTACTTCATTCTTTATTAAATAAAAAAAAATTCAAATTCACGTTGTCTATTGTTAAACAAGTGAGAAAGTCGGTCAAGCCCGACTATAATATACTTTGTTCCTAGAGTAGGAGCTGAATGCAGTGCTGCTGCCCCGCTCATCTCTAAGTTTCTCTCTCCCTCTCTCTCTCTCTCTGTAAGATTGTGCGGCGTTGGTTGTGAAAGGGTGGGAGGTTGGTGGTGGGGGGTTATTCCCTAATTTGCTCATAACTTAAGAAGGTACGAATCATCTCTCTGCAAAACTGTGGGAGATATGACGTCATGTTATTCCCATAATTTGAATGGTTTTCAAGAAAATTGCATACAACACTTATGCTTTTTAAAATATTTTCCAGCGATTTCAAACTACGTCAATTTGAAAAATTTTTTTGGAATTCAATAAAGAATGAAGTACTGAATGGTAAAAAATATTTGTCTATTGATGTTTAAGGAAGTTAACTTGAAAAAGGCGATCCCGCAAACAACAACTAACAACAATATGTATGTACCTACGTTTTCATACAAACAAATTGGCATAATAAACAAAGGGTAAGATGAGTAACTAGAAACAGACAACGCAACTAACTAGTCTTTACCTTCTTCAACACTTTACTTTAATTTGTTCATCAAATAAATTTACGTATATCGAAATGTTTACTAGTAGAGGAAAAACCGAATATGTATAACCCATATCGCTCACTTACTGCAAGACTGCCATAACTTAAAATAATCCATTTTGAGAAAAACGCGTTTAAAGTTCTCAATGGATTTAACCCATGGTTCGTTTAGTTTCGACTTTTCAGAGGCATTTTAGAAATTTCAAATGCTTATTAAGAAAATTTGAAAATATGATGTTTAAACCAGAGATTAAAACCGTAACCGCTAAAAACACTTTAAAATTTGAAACCGAAACCGTAACCGAAACCGGAAAAATTTCTTTTCTTATAACCGTAACCGTATAACCTTTATTTACAAAACCGGTTATCAGTTTATTCACTACATTTGGCTGCTTATTTATTACGCGCCGTACTGTTGCTAATGGGCTGGCATAACTAAAGTAAGTAAGTAAAGCATAAAGTATCTTATACGGGGGTGTCACAGAAATCTCTAGAGATTTTGGCCTTGGTTGGTTTGCAAAACGCTCGAAAAATCCGTCGGTGTCCCAGAACTTCAAGAGATTTCGTTTTCTTATATGAAAATAGATTTGGAAGGTTTGTGTCCATGCTAATGGGACATTTCTATTCAATCTGTTAACAGGGTTGCCCTTTCTCGCCAAAAAAATTTCCCATCTTCTAGTTATGAGTTAATTTGATGTTTAAATGCAATTTTTGGATAGTGTTATATGTTTTATGATGCATTTTTAAATTATAATTCAAATTTAAGTCATATTCCCAAAAATAAGATGCAAAATTTAAAAAATATTTTTGCGGCAATCATAAAATATAACTTGACAACTCTAAGCCCTTGTTGGTGCCAATTTTGGTAGACAGATGGCGACTCCATAACATGAGGGCGCTGTGGTTGGCAGGTTTAAATGGTTACGCAGCATAAGGAGAGTTTTTATTAAAACACAAATTTTAATATTAAAACAAATAAAATATTTAATTAATTTGATGCAACCTATCCAGAAAAATAGTGTTGTTCACATTTCCAAAACTAATTTTGCATATCGAAATTGTTTGGTTGGTGAATTTATCTAAATCTCCCCACAAAACTCGAGAGATTTAAAACCAACCGAAAGAGATTTCTGTGACACCGAGAATTGGTTTTGGGTTGGAATTTGGTTGGAAGAGATTTCTGTGACACCGCTGATATACATTGGTGCTAAACAGTTTAAAGGTATTAAAAAGGTATCAAAGGTATAAATACTCAGACGTTGAGAATTTTTTCGGAGCATATATTGTTTGATAATTTCAAGAGCCGCTTCGACCATGTAGTGTGACCAGGCAACCACTTTCGGATGCATCTTGTGTGAGGCTGGAGGTGTAAGCGGTGTTCTTTATTTTGGCCTGCGGGAATAGAACTTGACCACTGAGACATACAGAATAAGCACATTAAACCATTATATAGCCACAGATAGCTCCATGGACCGGAGGCGGAAATGTTTGTAAAATAAAATGTTTTTGTGTAATGAAATTGTGTTGCTGATTTTTTTTAGCAAAGAAATATTAACTTTGTGTTTAATTTCAAGACTGTCGTTCTTCAATTCCCTATCACTAGTGCGAATGCCATTGGCTGTTTTGGCTTTGGCGTAGCACTCTTTCTAACTCTGACTCACTTTGACGTACGCGTACTCATGGAGGAATAAATAAGTCATACCTAAATTGGCCCTCAGCAAAGGCTGACGGCTTTACCTTGTTAATTGCACATGGTGCGTGCTTAGTTAAACCAAAGATTTATTGATATTATAGATGACGCATGTGAAACAAAAAACGATTGTTTTTGGGAGCTGACATTGGATGCAAATTTGCGCTTCTCGCTGCCTGTACGAGGAAACATATATTGGAATTTAGCTATACGTTTTCTAAATTAGCTATACGACTGAGAGCAAAAGTTTATAGATATTATAGATGACACATGTGACGCAAAGAACGATTTTTCTTGGGAGCTGACATGGGATCCCACAAAAAAAGTTTGTATGAGATGCGGTATCTATATATGAAGTGTCTTTGGTTAAACGAAATTAGACATGTTTGATTGTTGGAATGATTACACACACTCGCACTTGCACACTCGAAATATGACACCATTAAATCGATTGAATTATCTGATCATTGATTAAGTGCAAAAAAAAATCTGAAAATTAAACAGTTCTAATTAACAATCTTACTTCTTCATTTAATGTGTTTATAAAACAAAAAAGATTGCTACGCAAAATATTGGAATGGTGTGGAAAAAAATCAACAATATTTGAAGAAATTTTTGAGTTATCAAAAGTTATGTTAGCAGAACCGCCCACATAAGTAAGCGTTGAGTGTTTGTTTTCAGGAGTAATATTTATAATTACGTTTCGCAGGACTCGCCTGGACAGTCAAACTCTAAATGCTATTATTATATTTAGATGTAATTGCCATATCGATTAAGATGTCATTTCTGAGAATAACCATTTGTTACATGAAGGTACATATCGAAAAATAGTATATTCGTTGACCAATGTATATTTCTCTAATTAGTTAAATTTAACTCGATACTTTTGCCAATTAAGAAGTTTCTTATATTTTAGTTAAAGCTTATAATGCAAAAGTTGAAAAAAGGCGAAAATAATGGTGAAAATTCTGTATTAGAAATTTGAACTAAGTACATTTACTGAATAAATGAGATTCCAAATGGGGCAAGATTTGTCAAAGTAATATTTTAACCGAAACCCGAAACAGAATAAGGCTAATAACCGTAACCCATATCTCACAACCGCAATATAACCGTAACCGGAAAAAAGCGATCGGCCAAAACAGTAACCGTAACCCAAACCGTTATTCGATTCGGTTTTAATCTCTGGCTTAAACTGAAAGCCGATATATGTTTGCGCAATATTGACTGCAGGACAGCTGAGATACGACGCTCTGGTTTTAACATGAAAATTAACCTATTAAATGATATTGCGACCAGAGAACTGCAAATCATACAAAGACGTATATGCATTCGTATAGCTAAATATATACGTACTTCAATACGCATGCGTATTTGTAGCCTGTTTTTCGAATGCGTATGCGTACTTAAAAAAATACGTAATACGCACGTAGTACGCATTGATGAGAGCAGATTGCAGTTCTCTGATTGCGTCATATTCTCATCTCACATGGAAAGTAAAAGAGATATCAGTATGGAAATTTTACACAAAATAGTACACAATACAGCGAATATTTCTACATCATCAAGTGTAAATTAGTACTTTTTGAGTTATGCCAGTCTTGAAGTAAATGTAAAATTGGCTGACAGCTCCTCCAACGGGGCCAAGCCAAGCTTCTCATAATCTCTTGGCGTGTGTGCCTTTAATTTTTCGCACAAGAGAAAGGGACCTACAGTTTAACGCCGAATCCGAACGGCAAAGTTTGAGAATTTGCTTTTTCATGGCTAGTTACTTCACAGCTGGCGCCAATAGCTGGTGAAGGTGACCGTATGTGTAAAAGCTATTCTTTTATAGAAAGAAAAAAACTTTTATTATTAGATGTTCAGAGGCGGGATCAAACCCCCGACCTCCCGCCCAGCAGTCCAGCACACTAACCACTGGGCCACAGACGGCCAGTCTTGAAGTAAGTGAACGATATATTTGTTTCTGTTTCGGTACTGATAACCGGTTATGTTAATATATTTGTAGGGTTATGGTTATAAGAAAACATTTTTTTCGGTTACGGTTTCGGTTACAAATTTTAAAGTGATTTTAGCGGTTAAATGTTACGGTTTCAGTTAAGGTTTTAATCACTGTTTATAATTTAATAATCAACACAAATCAACAGGTGTTAATCCCTAAAATTTGATGTTGCACACTTGTGTTTGAAGGGAGAACAACATCCATACCGCATGATGATAGGCGACTGCCTTTGTCATCGTCACGCTGCACGAATGTTGCGATGACGTAGCGAGCTAAAATACCATGCCGAGCGTTAAGTCCCCCGAGTTACTGAGATCGAGTCCCAGTAAGGCCGGATTAATTATCATTTTAATAGGTTTTTCAGAAAAAGTTAAACTAACTCAACCTGCTAAATCAATGCTGCATTTATTTTTGTCTTTATATTTTCATATAATATTTTTCATATTTCATATGAAATGAGATTGTTTATATGATCGAGACCGAGATTTTCTCATCTCTGTCAAATTCTGACACCATTTCTCTTAGTTCCGCGACTATAATCTTGATTTTAGATTGATTTTTTAGCAGTGGGCTTTAGTAAATACGTTAATCTTACCGGCCTTTCTGACCATCTAGTCATGTAAGAATTTTTTACGGCCTACATCATATTTACCCGTCGAAAAATATATAAACTATTTTATCTTCTTGAAAGACTAAGCTCTTTACTTTTTTTGACTTCCTATTAAGACGAATACAATTGACATACATCAAATCTTCACAATTTAAGGTTAATTTGATATTTGATAAACTTTAGCTCACCTCGCACAGCATTATGCCAAAAGAGAAGACATCGACTTTCTCATCATACTTGAGGCCCTTCATCATTTCGGGTGCCATCCAATAGGGATTGCCCACCACTGTGTAACGTTGCCGTCTCTGGCGACTTTTGCTTCTTCTTAGTGTCCCACTGGGTGACATGGCATCACCAGCTACTGCCCCTCCTGGCAAACGGGGCGCGTCCACACTACGTGCCAGACCAAAATCAGCCACAATCACCGAATGATCCTCGCGCACCAAACAATTCATAGAATTGAGATCCCGATGGATGATGTTCATCGAATGCAGATAACTCATGCCGCAGGCTATATCCCTGGCCAGGCATACGCGCTGCGGCCAAGTCAGCGACTGTGCCGAGTCATGGATAAGCTCTTTGAGGCAACCACCGGCCACATATTCGGTAACCATATGCAATTTCTTATCCTTGTACAGGACACCAATAAACTTGAGCACATGACGATGATCCAAGAGTCGCAGCACGGCCACCTCCTTGATGAAATTGCGTTGAGCCTCCTCGTCGGCGCGATGCAGCTCTTTGAGCACCATCACCTCACCACTGAGACGATGCGTGACCTTGTACACTTTGCCAAAGAAGCCCTCGCCCAGTTTCTCACCCATGACCAAATCAGAGGCGCGAAATATGCGCTGAGGCTTTTGAACCATTCGAAAACTTTGGGTTCTGGATAGGTCGTACAGTTGCGGATGATCCAGCTGCTGTTGGGCTGTGTGCTGATCATCCAGCAATTTGGACAGGCTAGAGCAGCGCTCTTTCTCCTTCAGTGTGGTGGTGCTGGTGGTGGTGTTTGTACTGGTGCTGGTGACCTGACGCAATTTCCGCGCCATGGCACTCTGCTCGGTGGCGGCCTTATAGAGACACCTTTCCCTGCCGCCCACTTCCACACTGGAGGCAGAGGTACTTAGGGGCAAGGCCAAAGTGGAAGCAGAACAGGCTCTTTGTATATCCGCCTGACTGCAGGAGCGACACACTTGAACGGGATCATGTTCCACGGTCAGCTGGAGCATCTTTTCATTGCTGCGAATTAATTTGTCAATTTGCTCTACAGAAGAATCACTGACAGGAGTGCCATTCACCTCTAAGATGCGGTCGCCTATATGCAGATTTGTCAGGTTTACGTCGATTCTGTGGACAAAGGGGGAAAGAGTATTACAAATCTGAATACGGAGTGTCAGCCAAACAGGGAGAGGGCCACAGTGGTTTACCTATAGGAACCACAACAACGCTCTGCCATTGAGGTAAGCAGCGAGAAGGCGTATTTCCCCAAGCGCCCATAATATTTACAAATGAAACTGTTATTTTTTTCCATTTTTAAGTGAATGCGTGAAAAAGAAAGAGAGAGATGATGAGAGACCGTAACCAGAAGAATTAGACAGAGAAAGAGATAGAGAGCGGTTGTTTGGAGATTGGGTTAAAAGTGTAATGTGGTTGCTTGAAATGTCATAAACCTAATGTCGAATCCTGAAACTGTATAGAATTTAAATAAAAACTGTACAACTGAAAACCAATTAAATAAGAACAGATCCAAAAAAATCAGAGTTCTGTCTGTCCGTCGGATTCTACGATTTCTTCTCCGTCAGTTTTAAAGCACGAAGTCATTTAGTACCAATACACCAAACCAAAATAAAAAACTAGTTTTGTTAAGATAACTTTATTGTTTTTAATGGAAACCGTCTTCAAACTTATTTTTTGTAGTTTTCTAAGCTTTTCCATTATTTCCCGAAGTTTGATGAAAATCGGACAACTTTATAGTATAGGTGCCATAGCAAATATGTTGAAAAAATAATATTCGTAAGAAAAACTTTTTTAATTTCAATGCTATAGACCCCAAACTTAACATTTATCAATATTATATGCTTCCATCGAATTTTTTGATCCAAAAAATTTTGAAGCCATGTCCGTATCGTCCTCACAACACAAATATTTAATTAAACATCAAATTAATTCGTACCTAATAAAATAATGAATTTTTGTGAGAGATGGGCGCGGGACGTCATAATGCCAAGGGCAGCGCTTGCGTGTGCGTTAGTGTAGATGGACCATTATTATCTTGTACACTGTTTAAAAATAAACATGAGACGAGACGTCGAGCCACATTTAGCGTTTGAAGTCATATATGTAAAATGCAGCCGATCATATATAAGTCATTTGTAACATTAGATTTAATTACGGTTTGACAAGGGTCAGTTACTTGAAGGAGTCCACCATCCGGTGGGTGCTGCTTAAGATGCATTGTGTGGGACAATATGTATTCCTTACCAGGGATGCAAACTGGTTCTGAACCGAACCGAACTGCTTTTTGCGCTCGTGAACCGAACCGTAAACCGAACCGGTGTGATTTCAAAAATGTTGAACCGAACCAAAAACCGAAAAATAAAATGGTTCGGTTCACTTTAGCGCTCCGAGTTACTGGAGAATAGTGCGCAAAAATCAGCAATTAGCTTTAAAATATTACGAAAATACTTGGAAAAGCAGAGTTGTTGTAAAAAAGCTAAAAACATCAACCTTATTAAAATTGATAAGGACACAAAATTTTAATAAGCCACAAGTATTGATTGTATTATCCGTCAACTTACATAATACTCAAACGTTAACTTTTTATCTTTAAAATGAATATGCAAAATGAAGGTTGAAAAAAGAGAGGACGACATAGCTCAGTAATTGTCAACTCAGGAATCAAGTCTCTATCAGAAGAATGACAAAAATATGGCTAAATCTCATTTAAATGTTAATAAGAAACAAAATTTAAAACTTAATGAAAACATAACGGATATCCATTCAATTCCATAAAGTAAAATTTCGATTATTAGATTATTAAATATTGGAATATTTATCAGGAAAGTTAACTTAAGCATGGCTCGAATAGTTTTAGCAGTTCCACCCACACAACGGAATCTGTGGTTTTTTAGCTTAAAAACTGTAAATAATACAACAGGTCTACTTGGTGACCTAATTAAAAGAAAACAACCAAACGCTAAACAAACCTAATTGTTTACCTTTTTTTGTTCTTCGAGCCGGATGTTTGATTCTCGTGGAAAATTGTTGTAAACTATTGGACTCTTAGAGCAACTAAGTCAAGCTTTTGAAGAAGTTAGTATATGGTTCATAGATTTGTACACTGCAGTGTGCACTGTGCACTGACGAAATATTTGAGCACAAATCCAAGATTAAAGTTATGTTGACGGCGTTGGAAGAAACGCATAAAAGACTAAGAACTAAGATTAGTCTCAACCATTTTGACAGATTCTCGATCTGAGGTGAGGCAATGTCAAAGATGCAAAATTTTGGATGTTAGACAGCCGCCTACAAAAAATCAAAGGATGTAAAGTCAGCTTTAACTTCAGCAGCATTACCACCTCTACCAGCTGCACCAGAAATACAAAGGCCCACATTTAGTGGAAACCCCAAAGATAGGCCATCTTTTTAGGGATGGTTTACAAAGACAGTCCACGAGGGAGCAGACTCCGGGAATGCCATTTATATGTATTACCTGAACGAGAGCCTTCTTACTAAACAACTGCTTGGGACCTTATATGTCAGATAAATGAAAGGATATCCAGAACAGAAAGTCGAAGCCACATCTGGAATCATTAAGGGAAAACACCCACAAATCCGAAGAAACCGACTGTCAAAGTCAAGCCGAGGCGGATGAACAAAGAATATCAGCGAGCAGATGCTGCTAATATTGCGCCAGGAGGCACCTTAAAAATTCAATATTAAAATTTTAAAGGAAAACAATTAGAATTATACTAGCGTAATCTTGGGCCGTCTGTGGCCCAGTGGTTGGATGTGCTGGACTGCTGGGCGGGAGGTCGTGGGTTCGTTCTCGCCTCGGAACATCTAATAAACTATGTTTTCTTCTTTCTTTAGAAAAATAGCTTTTACACATACAGTCTCCTTCACCAGCTATTGGCGCCAGCTGTGAAGTAACTAGCCATGAAAAAACAAATTCTCCCGTTCGGATTCGGCGTTAAACTGTAGGTCCCTTTCTCTTGTGCGAAAAATTTAAGGCACACACTCCAGAGATTGTGAGAAGCTTGGCTTGGCCCCGTTGGAGGAGCTGTACAGCCAATTTTACATTTTTACAATCTTACATATTATTTGGCCGGGTGTGGCGCAGCGGTTAGGGTGTCGGCCTGCTGTGTG